>QXEO01000610.1:491406-562590 GCA_007115705.1 Dactylis glomerata
ATGGGCGGATTATTGGCCGGATTTTTGTCCAAAAGTGGGCCGGATTATCCGCCCCCCGGTGAAAATGGCTAAGGACCAAAAGTTCCAGAGTGCGCGTCACCCAGATCCATGGGCGGATTATTGGCCGGATTTTTGTCCAAAAGTGGGCCGGATTATCCGCCCCCCGGTGAAAATGGCTAAGGACCAAAAGTTCCAGAGTGCGCGTCACCCAGATTCTTGGCCGGATTATTGGCCGGATTTTTGTCCAGAAGTGGGCCGGATTATCCGGTGGCCGGATTATCCGGTTCAAGTTTGGGCCGGATAATCCGGTCCCTGGAGGCTGCAACGGATACATTCGGGAAGGGGTATTTATACCCCCTCCCCTCTTCTTCTCCTGCTTGCTCGTCCTTATCAAGAAGAAGACACTATTTGGAGCCAACCCCACTGCAAGATCTCCACCCTCAACCACCCAAAGTCTTAGATCTTTGGAGGATCGAAGGAGGAGGTCCCGATCTACATCTCCACCGAAGGAATTTCTATTTCCCCTCCTTTTGCTTGAGGGATTTGTTCCTAGTGGTTCTTTGGAAACACTAGGTGATTTGTTTCGAGATTTCTCTAGTCTTTGTGGATTCTAGCCTCCGTGGCTTTCTTGGGAGCCTCCAATTCAGTTGTGGATGTGTGCCCCAATCTCCGTGTAAGGGATTCGGTGAGTTCCCCCAATACCACCGCTTAGTGGAACGAGCTAGCCTCCGTGGCTTGCTCACCGGAGAATAAGGTGAGCCTCCGTGGCGTTGGTCGACTCCGTGTCACCACACCTCTCCAACGTAGACGTACTTCCCCTCAAAGGGAAGGAACTACGGGAATACATCCTTGTGTCTCCGGTCTCCGCTCCTCGGTTATTTCTTGCCCGAACTCACTTACTTGTTTACTTGTTTACTTGTTCACTTGCTTGCTTGCCACTTAGGAAATTCACCTAGTTGCACATCTAGAGAATTTACTTTGTGTCAAGCCTAAAATTGAAAAAGGTAAAATTTTGTGTAGCGCCTATTCACCCCCCCCCCTCTAGTCGCCCGTGGGACCCCTTTCACCTTGCCCGTGCATGGCGGCGCCTCCCCTACTGTTTTCCCGCACACCTAGCCTGGCGCGGCTCGCGCCTTCTTCTGCGTTGCTCCCACAAGTCCAATGTGCCGCAAATCTTCCCGTGTGTACTTTTGCGCGCGCTCCAGGCCATGCTTGGAACACCTCTGTAGGTGCCCCCGGCCCCTTGCCGCAGTCGCCTCCATGGTGTATCCACGGCAAGCTCAGCCACAGCTCCTCGCCTCCGCGTGGTGCCCTTCGCCAGCTCCCTCCGGCGTGCATGCGCGCGCCAGTGCGCTCATCCCCGTGCCCCAGCGTGTCTGCTGCTCTCTAGCTGCACCTCCGCCGTTCGCGTGCCTCTGTACGCCTGTAGCAACACTGCCCCTGCGGAGCCTCTGCCCGCGTACCCGCTGGTTTGCAATTGCTCCACCCATGCTCGGCGGCCTCCACGCCGCTCCTGTGCATCTTCCCACGCGCTGCACCTGCCGCTCTCCCTCGAACACGACTAGGGGCTCCGCCGGCCTCCGCTATTCCGTACGAGCTTGCCCACAGGCGGTAGGGGATCCGCCCTTCTTTTCTCCTTGCAGGCCCCGCGCGGCCATGCACGCCGCTCCGGCACTCCTCCTTCTCATCTGCATGCTCTCGTGTGCACGCCCGCGTGCTCCGCCCAAGCTCCTGCGAGCATCCATGCCCGGGCCAGGGGCTCTGCCCCGACCTCCCGCTCACCTCTCCGTGCTCCTCTGCAGCACGCGGCTCGCCCGGAGCCCGGCACTCCTTTCCTCCGGCTGCGTGCGCCCGAGTCACGCGCGTCCAGCTCCAATCACGCCCGGCTTAAAAAATAGGAAAGTTATTGATAATTGATAGTACTCCCTCTGTTTGGGATTTTAATCTAGAGAGCAAATTTGGCAATACCAAGACATGGCTGCAAAATTGGAGTTATTCTCGGGGCCGTTTAGATACTACTAATTGCATCTAATTTCTCTCCACTTAAATAGGCCACCTAATCTCCTTAATTCCTTCCCTTCCTTTTACATCGCACGGCAGAAACGGGAGGCGATCCACAAGATCGTTAACTCCCCAATCCATCGTCTGAAAGAAAGGCATGCACTGGTCAGTTTTGTTTGCCACGGATGGCTTCCTTCCTCCTCTAGCTAAACACCATGGCCGTCCTCTCTGATCCCTCCTCTCCTTCCAGCTACACCACCATGGACGGATTTGATCTAAACTTGCTACATGGACTCCACATGCACATGCACGACTTCTACATGGGCATGCACGCCATGCACCTGAACGCGAACGCCTGCATGGTCGGCAACTCGGCATCTGCACCATGCACAGGCGCAACCAGCTGCACGCCATCGCCATCCTACTGCACAGGCGCATCCACCTATGCGTCCACTCCATGGACGAGCTCCACATGCTCTACCGGGACGATGAGCTGCTTCTTCTTCGCGCTTGACAGCGGACGCGAGCACTTGGGTTTCCCGGACCGCTGCGGACACCGTCTCATCAACGGCGGCCACCACCATGTCCATCGTTGTTCCTTTTTATCTCCATGGCCTAACGGTCCTTGGAGGAAGATGAAGTTAATTAGCGAAGAGGGAGACGACGGGGTGGAGAGGAAATAGACTAAGCAGTTAACTCATGCACGGGAATTAAGGGCTGACAAAGGAAAGGAGGGTGACTATTTTTGTTAGGGGTAAAATGGGAAGTAAAATATTTTAACCAAAAGTGGCTTCACCATCACCAACTGGAATCCTATAGTAAAGAAGATGATCAATGGATCAAAATGATCATTACCATGTCACATGAAGTTGGAGGGTGACATATGTGAAGTCAATGGATCAAAGCTAACAAAATTATGGTACATATAAGATTGATACAAGAGAAGTACTATTCATGTGGTGAGAGATAGATCCTATATGGGAATACCACAGTGGTGGAGATTATGTTCTTAATCTTTGGAGGTAGATATAATCAAGTATTGATGCCTAGACACCAGGAGTAGATTTAAGAGCAGAAGCAACCACAAAGTGGAATTTGGATTACAAGTAGTATAGTATGTTGTCCCTAGAAGTCAACATCTAGGGTAATGCATTGATTGGATTAACTAAATCTCAAAGGCAAGTGTTGAGGATGATCTTAATCATAAAATCTTGAGAAGGAGTAAGAAGGATGTTTAGTTAAGCACTCAAAGGGATTGAGTTGAATAACCTTAAGAGTAACAATGATATAAAGTGTATACCTAATAATATTATGTAAGAGCTTTAGTGTCAAGCTCAAAACATGGATTTAGGTGAGTGTTGATGAAGGAACTAAAATAAATCCTTATGGGAGTTGATGAAGGAAATAAAAGAGATTCCTCATGGGAGTTGATGAAGGAAATAAGAGGATCATGTATAGTACATGATTATATTGGTTGGATAAAGATAATAGGTTATCTATGAAACCTAGTTTGATAAGCAGATATCATCCATTATTAGTTGAGGGGAGGAGAGTTTAGAAAACCTATTTTTGTTAAGGGGGAAGCACTCTTATGGAAGCTACATGCAAAACCCTGGTTTAGATGCAAGTTTACCATTAGTAAGCAGAAACTTGTTATATGTAGGTGGGACCACAAGTATACATCCTAACTCCTATTTAGGTGGAGCATATATCACACTAGTTCTATCGTGGGTGTGATCACTATCCTCTAATGAGAGTGATAGGGTATTATCAAACTTCATAACTTTCTATACTCTATTTGGAACTCTACTCGATGGTCCAAATCTGGTTATGCATCCATTGGTGAGCATTACTAAAACCTATCTCAGTATCCGAACTCTAAATCCAAGACTTGTTGAAAGGGCATTTCCCTAATAAATGTATTTTGGTGTTTGTTAACAACATTTGGTGAATTAACCATTCTATTTAAGTTCTGCAGATTTTCTAGGTTAATTCAGAATCTCGTGGAGGTTCACCCCAAAAAGGAAGAAAAGATCGAAGCCCGTAGTCCAGTAGTGGAGTTAGGGCTTAGTTGTCTTATAGGGTGCTTCGCGAAGGTGGAATTGGTGGAGAGGGGATCCTCGAAGTACTGCTGTTGCTACTTCTAGGGCGGAGACTCCGGCCCTGGTGGCCGGAGACTCCGGTCTAGGAGTGTCGCCCTAGCAATCCTCCCGGTTGGACAGTTCAGATGCCCTCCCGGAGTTAGGCCGGAGACTTTCTGTCTCTGGCCGGAGACTCCGGGTGGGGCGGAGACTCCGGTCCCAGCGGCCGGAGACTCCGGTCTGGCCAGCCAGGTAAGGGTGGGCTAGTGAGTTGGTCTAAGCAGTGACCAGGCCGAAGTTGGGCCGGAGACTTCTGCCTCTGGCCGGAGACTCCGGCCCTGGAGTCACTTAGGGCGGAGACTCTGGCCCTCCTGGCCGGAGACTCCGGCCCTCCTGGCCGGAGACTCCGGCCCTAGTCGACCAGCAACGGCTACATTTCGAGGAGGAGTATATAAAGCCTTCTTCTTCCTGAAGAGAAGGCTGCGGCTTCCACTCTCTCCTCCATTGTTCCAAAGCTTCAAAGCTCAAGATCTCTCTCCCTAGCCAATAGAACTCAAAGCCCTTTTGGGATTTGAGGGAGAAGACCTAGATCTACATTTCCACCAAGGCGATTTGATTTCCCCCCTCTCTTTGTTGAGGGGCTTGTTACTTGTGTGATTCATCGGATTCCTAGCCGGAAGAAGCCGTCCCCCAAGCTTGACTTTGTGTGTAAGAGCTTGGTGGACCTATTGGGAGCCTCCAATTGAGTTGTGGAGCTTGCCCCAATACTTTGTGTAAAGGTGTCGTGCCGCCTTCAAGGGCATCGCTTAGTGGAGCGTGGACTCGCCTTTGTGGCTTGTTCACCGGAGAATAGGGTGAGCCTTTGTGGCGTTGGTGGCCTTTGTGGCACCACACCTCTCCAACGTAGACGTACTTCCCGTAACAAGGAAGGAACTACGGGAATACATCCTCGTGTCTTCGTGTCTCCATTGCGGTGACCTCTATCCTTTACTTGTACCTTTACTTATATTGTTATTGCTAGCTTGCTTGTCACTCTAGGTAAATTCACTTAGTATCACATCTAGAGAATTTACCTTCTTGTCTAGCCTTAACTTGAAAAGAATTAAAATTATTGGGTAGCTCCTATTCACCCCCCCCCTCTAGTCGCTCATACGATCCTTTCAATTGGTATCAGAGCGTGGTCTCTTATTCGGGCTTAACCGCCTAAGAGTTTGAGCAACTATGGATGGGGATAAGGGTAATGAAACTCCTCCCGAAGATACTCCTCCATCTATCTCTTCCTCTTCAATCTCACGTGAAGAGCATTTGGCATCCTTGGACACAATGCAAACCACTATGAGATTGGAGATGAAGGCTATGTTTGAGGAATATTTTGGAAGAAAACCTTCCGGGCCCACCGACCCAAACACCACTCCTAGTGTGGAACTCTCCTTGGCTAAGGTGAAGCCACCTAACAATGGCTCCACCTCCGCCGAGAATAAAGGTGACCCTCCTAAGGAAAATGATGGTCCGGCAAAGGGTGCTAACATTCCACCCCCTAACACTTACTCTCCTCCGCCGGTCCATTATCCTATGCCACACATTAACAACATGGGTTCTCCTCCTAAGCTTGATTCTCGCAATTTTATTAAATGGCAAGGACTAATGAAATCTCATATTTCTAGCTCATCTACTCATTTGTGGAGGGTCATACAAAATGGCTTTGCACCTCATGATCCTCTCAACTTGACCGGAAGGGAAGAAGTTGATGAGCAACTCAATGCCACCGCCAAGCATCTCCTTCAACAAGCCGTACCGGATACTCATGCGGTACACATCAACAACTTGAACACCGCCAAGGAAGTATGGGACTATCTCACTATGCTCTTCATTGGGAATGAAAGTATTCGGTCCTCCAAGTTTGATGAGCTCAAAAGTGAAGAAAGGGATTTCATTATGCGTGATAATGAGACTCCCGATGAGATGTACCAAAGGATCTTGGCTCTTGCAATGGCCTTGACCGGGTTTGGGTGCAAAGACAATGGTGATGACTATATCAAGCGTATGTTCATCACCTCCATCAACCCAAGAGAACCCATGCGATCCGAGATAATCCGTTCAAGACCGGATTTTGGGAGTATGACCTCAAATGAAGTTCTTTGCGAGTTCACCGCCTTGTCTATCTTGAAGAAGAACGCGGAAGAAACTAGAGCCCGTGTTCTTGCCGGACAAGGAGTTCACAATCTTGCTCTCAAGGCCAAGGTGGTGTCCAAGCAAGGAGAAGGAGAATAAGAAATATATGAAGAAGAGTGTTGGTCTCCGGAAGATCTCAAGTTTGCACTCCATGAACACTTGGCTCTCAATGCAAGTGCCTTTTGGGATGCCAACAAGCACAAGACGAAGGGATCCAAGTTCAAATCCTTTCCAAGAAAAGGTGGTGACTCTAAAGTGAGGCATTGCTACAATTGTGGAGGAATCAAGCACTTCATCACCGAATGTCCTTATGAGAACAAGGAGGACAATGAGGGCCGGCTCGTCCCCAAGCGCCGGTCATCAAAGTTCTACCCATCCAAGAAGCATGGGAACAAGGACAACAAGAAGAAAGGAGAAAGGGTATTGGTGGTTCATGAGGAGTATGACTCCGAGTCCGATGATGATGACTCCGTTGATGAAGAGAATGGAGAAGTGGCCGCCATTGCCATTGTCTCCACACCACCTACATCCCTCTTCAACTCACAAAATGAGAACACCATCATCACCACTCACAAGTGTCTTATGGCTAAGGCCTCGGAGGTAACCTCATCACCTACTCCTTCATCATCACATTCCACTACTACCTCTATGGATGATGTGAGTAGTCTTAAGATTAAGAAAGAACTAGTTTCTTGTGATGATTTTCTTGCTAACATGAAGGGGCCAACCAAGATATACGTTGAGACACTAATGTGTGAACTTGGTGATGCCCATGACACTATCAAGGAGAAGGAGGAGTTGGAAAGATTAGCCGCCGATGATATTGGCTCTCTATCAATTGAGCTCGAAGAAGAGCAAAACTTGAGAGTCTCTTTAGAGGAGAAATTGTTGGGACTAGAAGAGTCTCATAATCTAATCTTATCAAAACTCACTAAAGAGCGTGACCATGCTCTTGCTATGGTCAAGTTGCTTAAAAAGGAGAAAGTTGAATTTGATGTTGGTCATAATGATCTTCGTGAGAAGTTTGAGAAGCTTGAAGAAGCTCACAAGGCTTTGGAGGGCAAATTCTCTCATCTCACCAAGATTCGTGAACAACTTCAAATTCAACTAACTATTGAACAATCTAAAGTCCCACCAATGCAAGTTATTGAAGTTCCTTGTTCTTCTAACTCTATTTGTGATCATAGTGATATCATTGAGGAGAACAAGAGGTTGAAGGCCGATCTTGCTAAGGGCCTTGCTACTTGCATTCAAGGAGAGAAGAATCTCAATGATCTCTTGAACAATCAAAGATTGTTCAAGGGAAAGGAGGGCCTCGGTTTTGTTGCCGAGTCCTCAAAGAAAGGGGATCTTTGTTTGGTGGCCGAGTCCTCAAAGAAGAAGAAGAACAAGAAGAACAAGAAGAAGACAAAGCCTGCTGCTGCTCCTACTCCTCATGTCCCCTTTGATATTTGTTACACCGAGGAGGAGTGGGAGGAGCTGAATGGAAAGAAGAAAATCGAGGAGACCGGAGTCTCCGGGTCAAAGGCTCCGGAGTCTCCGGTTAGTTCATCTACCCCGGAGTCTCCGCCCCCAAAGACCGGAGTCTCCGGCCCTTCTCATAATAATTTTGCAGGAAAATATAATCCTCATTATGTTCTTCTTAGGGACTATTATGGTGATGTCTATGCTAAATATGTTGGTCCCTATAATGGTTTCATTGAATATGCTATTTGGGTACCTAAGATTCTTGTGACTAACAAAAGAGGACCCATTCAAAGATGGGGACCTAAAACCAAGAATTAATCTCTTGTAGGACATTGCTTCCGGAGGAGTAAAATGGATTATTGATAGTGGTGCCACAAGCCACATGACCGGAAGCAAAAATATTGTGGAAGATCTAAAGCCCAATACTTCAAATGTCACGGTCTCATATGGTGATAATTCATCCTCTAAGGTACTTGGTTTCGGTAAGGTGGTGATCACTCCGGACGTGTCCCTAGTGAATGTCATGCTTGTCGAAACCATTGGTTATAATCTACTTTCCGTTCATCAACTTGCTACTATGGGCTATGCCACATATTTTGATGTTGATATTGTGGTCGTCATGTGGAGTAAGTCTCTCAAGGTTGCCTTTGTTGGGTATGTCGAAAACGGCTTGTATGTGGTGGACTTTTCGGAGAAACCCACTACGGCCGCGATATGCCTAATTGCTAAGGCCGACGTGGGATGGCTTTGGCATCGCCGGTTAGCCCACGTCAATATGAGAGCTTTGCAAAATCTCTACACCGGCGGCCACATACTCGGACTAAAGGATGTTTCTTTTGCCAAAGATCGTGTTTGTAGGGCATGTATTGAAGGAAAGATGCATGAAACAAGTCATCCAAGCAAGACTATTATCTCCTCCAAGAGGTGCTTGGAGCTCCTTCATATGGATCTCTTTGGACCTCCCACTTATGCAAGTCTTGGTGGCAAGAAATATTGCTTGGTGATTGTCGATGACTATTCAAGATACACTTGGGTTTATTTCTTTGAGTTCAAGAGTGAGACCCAACAAACCGTCAAAGACTTTGCCACCGAAGTTGAGCGTCAATTCAATACCACCATATTGACTATAAGAAGTGACAATGGCACCGAGTTCAAGAACTACTCCTTAAATGAGTTTCTTAGTGATGCGGGTATCAAACATCAATATTCCGCTGCATATACCCCGCAACAAAATGGAGTTGCCGAGAGGAAGAACCGGACTCTTATGGATGCGGCAAGAACTATGTTGGCAGAGTTCAAGTCTCCATACAACTTTTGGGCCGAAGCTATCAATACCACATGCCATGCCACCAACCGGCTTTATCTCCGCAAGAACTTGAACAAGACTCCATATGAAATTCTTACCGGGCAAAAGCCCAACATCAAGTACTTCCGGGTATTTGGTTGTAAGTGTTTCTATCTCAAGAAAGGTGTTCGTTTGTCAAAATTTGATTCTAAAGCATTAGAGGGTATCTTTGTTGGTTACTCCACGGACTCACATTCCTATAGGATCTATAGCAAGTCCACCGGGCATGTTATAGAGACTTGTAATGTGAGGTTCGATGAGGATAATGGTTCCTTTGTAGGACAAAGTTGTGTTCGTGATGTAGGTGACGAAATTCCTCCCCAAGCCATAAGAAGAATGGGTGTCGGATTCTTCCGGCCCATTGAGGGACACCTTTTGGCCGAAGGAGAAGGATAATGCTCTACACATGTGGAGCCTTCACCTGCTGAACACACACAGGACATTGACCAAAGACAAGCTGCACACCCTCAACCTCAAGATCATCCCACCGAGCAATCTTGCCCGGAGTCTCCGGCCCCTGTGGTCCGGACTCTCCGGCCTATACCGGAGTCTCCGGGTATGGATACCAGAGTCTCCGGGGGTGATCAAGCCTTTGATGAAGATCCTTCGGAATTCCGTGGCTATGGGCCACTTGATGATCAAGGCAATCCACTTGATGGTCAAGGCGAGGACCAGAACAGTGATCATGAAGATGATCAAGTAGTCTCTCAAGAATCTCCTCTTGAGGCTCACACTCGCCGTGAGAAGAAGCTTGAGTCCATTCTTCGACGGAGAAGCATATCCTTGGAAAATGTGGTTGGGAGTGTTCGTAAAGGTGTCTCCACTAGGAGGCAACTTTCTAACTTTAGCTCTCATCATGCTTTTGTCTCTTGTGTAGAACCCAAGAAAGTTTATGAGGCGCTTGAGGATCCGGATTGGCTTGATGCCATGCATGATGAACTCAACAACTTCAAGCGCAATAATGTTTGGACTCTAGTAGAAAGGCCTAAAGATTGCCGTAATGTCATTGGGACCAAGTGGATCTTCAAGAACAAGCAAGATGCAAATGGCATTGTCATTCGTAACAAGGCAAGATTGGTGGCTCAAGGTTTCTCCCAAGTTGGGGGTATTGACTTTGGTGAAACTTTCGCTCCCGTTGCCCGTCTTGAATCCATTCGCATCTTACTTGTATATGCATCACATCATAACTTTAAACTTCAACAAATGGATGTTAAAAGTGCATTTCTCAACGGTCCCTTAAATGAATTGGTTTTTGTGAAGCAACCCCCGGGCTTCGAAAACCCTAAGTTTCCTAACCACGTTTACAAACTTGATAAGGCACTCTATGGCCTCAAACAAGCCCCACGTGTGTGGTATGAGCACCTTAAAGAGTTGTTGGTTGATCGTGGTTTTGAAATTGGGGTGATCGATCCCACTCTTTTTACTAAGAAGGTCAATGGGGATCTTTTCATTTGCCAATTATATGTTGATGATATTATATTTGGTTCTACTAACAAAGCTTTCAATAATGAGTTTGCCAATCTCATGACCGACAAGTTTGAGATGTCTATGATGGGGGAGTTGGAGTTCTTCCTTGGATTTGAAGTTAAACAATTGAAGGGAGGGACTTTTGTGAACCAAGCCAAATATACCCAAGACATGCTAAAGAGGTTCGAGATGATAGGAGTCAAAGGTGCAAAGACTCCCATGCCAACAAAGGTTAATCTTGATCGCGATCCTAATGGTAAAGAAGTGGATCAAAAACTCTATAGATCTATGATTGGTTCCTTGCTTTACCTTTGTGCATCTAGACCGGACATTATGTTAAGTGTGGGAGTTTGTGCACGTTTTCAAGCCGCACCAAAGGAAAGCCACTTAGTGGCGGTCAAGAGAATCTTTCGATATTTAGTGAATACCCCTAACTTTGGTCTTTGGTACCCGAAGGGAGCAAGTTTTGATCTTGTAGGTTACTCGGATTCGGATTGGGCGGGAGACAAAGTGGAACGGAAATCAACCTCCGGGGCTTGCCAATTTCTTGGTAGGTCCTTGGTGTGTTGGTCATCTAAGAAACAAAATTGTGTGTCTCTCTCTACCACCGAAGCCGAATATGTAGCCGCGGCTAGTTGTTGTGCACAACTCTTATGGATGAGGCAAACTTTGAAGGATTACGGTGTCATTTTTGACAAAGTGCCTCTTTTATGTGATAATGAAAGTGCAATCAAGATCGCTCACAACCCGGTGCAACACAATAAGACGAAGCATATTGAGATTCGTCATCATTTCATTTGGGATCATGTCAACCGAGGAGAAATTGATCTATCTTATGTTGGTACTCATGAGCAACTTGCCGATATATTCACGAAGCCTCTTGATGAAGCAAGATTCCGGGAATTGAGGCATGAACTAAATATCATTGATTCAAGCAATGTGGCTTGAGCTAGGTGCATTTACTCCCATACTCTAACGTGTGTGTTGTTCTAGATGTGGGCATGGATATAGGGGGAGTGCGGTCCTAATTGATTGGGCTATCCCTCCCCCCCATAATGCCAATAGTAAGCGTATTGTTCTATCTTGTCAGTTGTGACACTTTTGAGCTTAATCGACGAGTCTAGGTTTTGGGCCCAAGATATATCTTCGCGGTGCCATACCTTTGTACTCATACATGGTGGCCCTTTGGTCACCAACCTCCCTAGTGGAGGAGTTTCCCATTTGATTTTATTGCCTTATTTTTTATGGGAAGATGCTCATGTTTGGTCTTATTTGATTTTGTTTGCATGTTTGCAAATATGAGCATTTTGTACCACACAGTGACAATGTGTCCATCCCAAGCTCATCTCATCCTCAAACATATCTAATCTCTAAATGGCATGTCCTTTTTACACCATAAATGTGATCTGGTCTAGGGGGGCCGGAGACTCTGGGGCTCACAGCCCGGAGACTTCGGTGGGCCGGAGACTCCGGGGTAAGTACCGGAGACTCCGGCCCGGGCAGTTCTAAAAACACACTTAGGGCACGGGGTGGGGAAGAACGGTTCATTCTTCCCCATCCACCCCCGTGCCCCATACTCGCCCCCTGCCGCCCCCTCTTCGTAGATCAACGCCCGGAGCTCTCCCAAGCCCCGGGATCCGCCGTGCCACCGGCCAATCTTCCCCTTGAGGTTGTGGGAACCTCCCCACCGACCGATTTGCGCCAATGGACTCCGGTAAATGTGCTCCTCATCTCCTCCATCTAGTTCTATCTAGATCTACGAGATATGCATGTTTCCCATAGTTTGATCTGGTGCATTACCTTCTAGTGGCTATCAATCATCTTCTTAGCAACTTTATTGTGGTTATTGCACTCGATTTGTTCAAAGTAGTCTCCTAGGCTCGGGCTCCTGCATCTGACCGGAGACTCCGGCCCCTGTGGCCGGAGACTCCGGTCTGGACGCAAAGTCTCCGGTTTTGGCCGGAGACTCCGGCCCGAGTCCCCGGAGACTCCGGCTAGATCAGGCCAGAGTGCACTCTTTCACAGCATAGTTGCTTATTTTTGGATTCTAGGACATGTCACCTCAACCTTGCTATCTTCCTCACTCATTCACAGGTGCAGGTGGTTCTCAGAAGCCGGCAGCTCATAGCAAGGACAAGTTGGTTGTCAATCCCGCCACAGGGGAGCTTGCTCAGAGGTCAGTCATTGCTCAGCAAGCTAGAGATGCTAAGAGGCTCAAGACAAGGATGGCTGAAGAGGAACGAGCTGAGGCAGCTAAGAAGGTGAAGTTTGATAGTCTTGTGACTCTGGAAGGGCTATCAGCATCTGAGTTCGTTGAGATGAGGAAGAGGGATATGTACACTCTCCCGCGGAACTCCCGTGACCGTTGCTTTGTCCGCAGAGAGCAAGAGATGATCATGAAGGAATTCTATGCTTCTCTCAAGAAGTACCCGGTTTGCCCTCAGACGGTGATGGATTTCTCTCACTTTGCCAAGTACAGTGTATACTTCGGAGAGGCTGTGTGGATCACTCGCAAGCTTGGGCTCCATCCACTCATGAAGATTCAAGAGCCCTACAACATCACATTGGTCCAACAGTTCTTTGCCACCTTGGTGTTTGGAGACGGTGAGGAGATCCCCATGACTTGGATGACCGGAGAAGAAATTTGTCACTCCAACTTCATGGACTTTGCTGCTCTCCTTGGATATGAGTTTCGTGGTGCTACTACTCCTAGTGGCATAAGGATGCATGTGGATGGGGAGTACTATGAGAAGAAGAAGCTTGCTCCTCTCTACACCGGGGATGACAAGAAGATTGTCATTGGGGGCACTCTTGGGCTGTCCAAACGGTCCAACATCTTGTTCTGCATATTCCGGGCCTCCATTGCCCCTCAAGCCGGCAACTTTGATGCTATTCGTGGGGCCTTGGTGAATCTCTTGGCCTACTCTCATGAAGTCTATTGCAAAGGAGAGACCGCACATGTTGAGCCACTTGATGTGATGGATTTCATTCACAAGGAGATCAATGATTGCATTCTCAACAAGAAGACTCCCTTGTATGCTCCTTTTATCATGAAGCTCATCCTTGCTCAACAACTCAACCTTCCTCTCCTCACGGCAAACCTTGTGGATCACAAGGTTGTGAAGCTTCAACGCAAAGAACCCACCGGTCACTCCAAAGAACCATTTGCTCCGATGAGAGGTGAAGATGATGATGCCTTTGCCGAGGGAGTGTCCACTAGAAGGGGCCCAAGGATGAAGCATGCTAGCAATGCCGGCTCTAGCTCCAACAATGAGTTTGCTCAAGAGTACAAGAAGCTCAATTGGTTCCAAAGGAATGTGCTTTGCATGAATGTGGACATCCGTCACAAGCAATATGAGAGCTACATCTCTCAAAAGCACATCAATGACAATCAAGCTGTTCTTCACAAGGCATTTAGAAAGTCTCAACTGGGCTATGTGGAATCACCTCCTTCCTCTTCTTCATCCGGTACTCACAGCTATGGCAAGTGGAGCAAGGGTCTGACTGACTGGCAGGCATTTGAGGAGGTCACCTCTGGCACCTCCAATGTGCGTCATGGCAAGAAGCCCATGGCTTCTGATGATATTGAAGAAGGAGATGAAGACTTCAATGCCGGTTCCGAGGACGAGCCCGAGGATGAAGACGATGAGTGATCCCATGGGCGTGTAGCATCGCTCTTTTCCCTTTTTGGTGTCTCGATGCCAAAGGGGGAGAAGTAGCTCTACTAGGTTGTCTTAGTTGGGATTTGCATGGGGTGGTTATTTGGATTTGCACTTCGTTTGCTTTGCTTTGGTCGAGACACAACTTCATGGACTTTCATGTTGTGTCTCATCTATCTTAGTGTTGAACCCTTTAAATGTGTGTGGTATGTTATGTGTGCGAGACTTAAGTTCATATGTTGCTTAGTAAGACTATTAAATGTGTGCTATATTGTTAGTCTTACTTATATGCTTATTGGTTAGTCTCATATATTATTTCTTGCACTTGGTATAATTGTGAAATATATAGGGGGGGTGATGATTCTTACTTGTGGTGCTCATGTTCAAATACAAATGGTGTTGTGCACACAAGTAGGGGAGCTTTTGCTATAGATTTCATTTTATTGTGTTTATATCTTGCAAATCCGTATGTTGTCATCAAACACCAAAAAGGGGGAGATTGAAAGGGCATTTCCCTAATAAATGTATTTTGGTGTTTGTTAACAACATTTGGTGAATTAACCATTCTATTTAAGTTCTGCAGATTTTCTAGGTTAATTCAGAATCTCGCGGAGGTTCACCCCAAAAAGGAAGAAAAGATCGAAGCCCGTAGTCCAGTAGTGGAGTTAGGGCTTAGTTGTCTTATAGGGTGCTTCGCGAAGGTGGAATTGGTGGAGAGGGGATCCTCGAAGTACTGCTGTTGCTACTTCTAGGGCGGAGACTCCGGCCCTGGTGGCCGGAGACTCCGGTCTAGGAGTGTCGCCCTAGCAATCCTCCTGGTTAGATAGTTCAGATGCCCTCCCGGAGTTAGGCCGGAGACTTTCTGTCTCTGGCCGGAGACTCCGGGTGGGGCAGAGACTCCGGTCCCAGCGGCCGGAGACTCCGGTCTGGCCAGCCAGGTAAGGGTGGGCTAGTGAGTTGGTCTAAGCAGTGACCAGGCCGGAGTTGGGCCGGAGACTTCTGTCTCTGGCCGGAGACTCCGGCCCTGGAGTCACTTAGGGCGGAGACTCCGGCCCTCCTGGCCGGAGACTCCGGCCCTAGTCGACCAGCAACGGCTACATTTCGAGGAGGAGTATATAAAGCCTTCTTCTTCCTTAAGAGAAGGCTGCGGCTTCCACTCTCTCTCCTCCATTGTTCCAAAGCTTCAAAGCTCAAGATCTCTCTCCCTAGCCAATAGAACTCAAAGCCCTTTTGGGATTTGAGGGAGAAGACCTAGATCTACATTTCCACCAAGGCGATTTGATTTCCCCCCTCTCTTTGTTGAGGGGCTTGTTACTTGTGTGATTCATCGGATTCCTAGCCGGAAGAAGCCGTCCCCCAAGCTTGACTTTGTGTGTAAGAGCTTGGTGGACCTATTGGGAGCCTCCAATTGAGTTGTGGAGCTTGCCCCAATACTTTGTGTAAAGGTGTCGTGCCGCCTTCAAGGGCATCGCTTAGTGGAGCGTGGACTCGCCTTTGTGGCTTGTTCACCGGAGAATAGGGTGAGCCTTTGTGGCGTTGGTGGCCTTTGTGGCACCACACCTCTCCAACGTAGACGTACTTCCCGTAACAAGGAAGGAACTACGGGAATACATCCTCGTGTCTTCGTGTCTCCATTGCGGTGACCTCTATCCTTTACTTGTACCTTTACTTATATTGTTATTGCTAGCTTGCTTGTCACTCTAGGTAAATTCACTTAGTATCACATCTAGAGAATTTACCTTCTTGTCTAGCCTTAACTTGAAAAGAATTAAAATTATTGGGTAGCTCCTATTCACCCCCCCCCCCCTCTAGTCGCTCATACGATCCTTTCACTTGTGTCCAGACTCTTTATCTAATGATCAACATTGATGTATTAATGTGTACCTTGATTCTAATGGCAAATAGATAAGCCTTTCTTGTAAGAATTAGATGCTATACCCTCAAATCACTAGAATAAACAATCAGTAAGTTATTAATAACCTTGAGATAGTTCTATAGGACAATTTCAAGTTATTAAGAAAACTACTAAGGAAAGAATTATGTTCTTTGGGACATATCCTTAATGTTAATAATAAGTCTAAAACTAGCTAAAATATTAAATGATTTTATACCAATATAAATTAAATATACTAAATGTTGATAGGTAAGAAATCCTAAGTTTTAACAAAATATTTGAAACACTCAAGAAATAGTGTTTGAATCCATCTTTATCAAGCTCCTAATTAAAACTCCTAATAATATCAAATTACCACCATACTTATACCATGAGCATATTCTTTATATAGTATAATGTTTGGTAAATCATCTTTAATCCATTCCAACTGAAGCCAAACATTGGAACACTCTAAATAGATTTGAATTCAAATAGGGTATTCAAAACAGCACAGCAGAAAATAGAAAAGAATTAAAACAGAAAAAAGAGGAAGCGGCCAGTGGACCGCAGCCCACTTGGCCAGCCCAACAAGCCGGCCTAGGCCACTTACCGCTTCGGTAGGTCTGACCGGTGGGACCCACCGGGTCGTCTTCCACCTCTCGATCCTGGAAGCAGCTCGTTGTCGAGCTCCGGCCGGTCGTCGACGCCAAGATCTGCGCCGCTGCCCCTGGCGTTCTATAAGAAGACACCCGCCTCCGTCGGAACCCTAGGAACTCCGCCACCACCCCTCAGTCTCTGTCCCCCTCTATTTTCTTCACCAGCCCGAGGAAGGCTCGCCGGAGCTCCGCAAGCCGCCGTTGTTCAGAACCTTTCCCAGCTCTACGAAGGGCTCTAGGAGGAGCACCTAGGCTCTAGTATCATCAGGGCAAAGTCTCGTATCAAGAGGAGGTCGGAGTCTAGTGGATTTTATCATTCCCTTTCGCAGGTGTTCGTCGGAATCCTCGACGATGTACCCATCTCCGACCACCATAGACCACATCGAGCAGATACTTAGCTTCAGGTTGGTCTTGCTCATCTTTTGATTCCTTTGTAACATCAAATGGTAGCCCATAGTCGAATCCCCATTTTTGGCCGGAGTGCACTGCCGTAGTAGGGCTCCCGGAGCTAGCTCTGGCGACCAAATCGAGGCGGCGCTATCACCATGAGCTTTGGCATGTTCTTCTGGTGCTAGCCCACACACGCGCGCATCCCGGGGGGCCATAGGTCGTCATCGCCGGTGACGACTGCCTCGCCGGAGAAGACTCCCGTGCCCAGTCAACCTTTTGACGGGTCAATGCCCTTGTGGCTGCTAACATGTGCTCTGTCCCCATGCGTTAGTGAGAGTGGCTAGGTTAGCAGTCGGTATGAAAAGTCGTACGGTTATTTATAAATTCTAGAAAATGGTTTGAAACTTAGAAAATCCATAGCAATTTCATCTTAGATCAGAAAAATACAAATAATATACCAAAATGATCACAAAAATAATATGTATCTATTTGTATCATAAAATTTCATACTTGTGTGAAATAATTTTGAATTGAATTATAAAAACATGTTTAAGTACAATTTTTGAATATGAATTTGAAACAAATTTAGGAATCAATTGACTTTTCTAAATGAAAAATAAAGGTTTATAAACTCAAATTACTTTATTGAAACAACATTTCATTATTTAAGTTTAGCATTTTAAAACTTTACTATTAGTATTTAAAAACCTAAAACCATTTCCCTAAATATTTTTTAAATACTAACATCAAGAAAAATCCTAAATAAATATTGGCTTGTATTAAATCTATTCTCAACTATAACCTGGTAATTGAAAATTGTCTTATTAAGAATTACTTTAAATCATGAGAATGTCTAAAATCAATTCAGGAATCATTTAAAATTGTGATTCAAACCCTACTAGCTAATAATAAAGGAACCTGTGTTTTGTTAATCACTTCAACCTTCCTATAAAATAAATGATCACTAAAAGGTAATTTTGTACTAAATGTCCATCATAAAATATGTTCTTCAAAAGTTACTCTTTTAAAGAACATATCAAGCAAGCATTACACCCACTCTTCTGCCTTGCTCTAAATAACCTCCTATGCATGGTAAGAATGTTGTGTCAACTATAGAGACAACTATACATGGTAACAGCAATATCAAACTACTTTGAATGATCATGCTCAACTAATACTCTACTAGTAGTAGATGAATTTTAACTTGTATCCTTAATATGTTTCACCTAATCATTACTCTTTGATTAGTGGAGAATGCTGATAAAACCCTAAAACACTAAACCTTACTTGAAGAACTTTTACTCATTTAGAATTATGTCCTTCAAATGTTATTCTTTCAAGATACCTTGAAAGTAAATATCAGACAACTTCATTAAGTTTGAATATAAATAATTCCTATGTGTATGTTATGATTGTTGTCAACCCTAAAACTAACTGGGTATTCTTATCAAATAAGAATCACTTCAGCTTTGCTTGTCCATAACCAACTACTTGATTGCTAACAAAAAGATACCACTTAAAAGTGTTACTTTCAAGTCTTCATCTATTGCTATACCAGTCTTTTATAATAACTCTTATTTTGAGCTTTATCCTATTACTAATGATGGATAGTCGACTAACCTAAAATCCTTAACAACCATGTTGTGGAGTGAAGCTAAAAGTGCAATTCAGTATAATGAAATCATCGCAACCTTGTATAACAGATCATCGGGGTTAGATTACACTTAGAACGTTGCATAGCATATCTTATGCATATCATGCTGCAGATTTCTAACATTATCCCTACCGAATGATGATTGCTATTTCAGAATTGGGATTTCTATCGTATCGAAGACCTTGACTTGCATAATCTTGCAGTCAAAAAGTCAAGTTCACTCTTGGTCATACCTTTTGTTTAATTTTAGCAAATTACTTGCAAATATACCTGTGGTATTACTACTGCATTTAAAAGCAAAATGTTATGTCTTCATAATTAATATGTAGTGGTTTTGACCAGAATGGTTGTTGCCCTAGGATGGTGGGCAGTGGGACCATGGTATGAGTATGGTGGAGGTCCCACTGCAACTGGAAAGTTCACCTAGGAATTAATAACAAATGTCGCCAGTGATTCTAGCACCGTAAACAACGGTCAACCATGAGATCTACAATGGGACGGAGAAGTCAGCTGTACTGACTTCCTCTCGCATATCAACGGATCAGTAGTAGAGGGTTGTCCAGCCTGGTCTATCTATAGAGTAAAGGGGGGATGTGGGCTTCCTGTCGGTCTACCTATGGATATAGAGGGGGACATACTTGCTAATTGGTCTATGATGGATTTTAATTAAGCTGGTAATGGTAAAAACCCAAAAATGGGAGAATAAGTCCTAAGGCCAAGGCTGGTAAGGAGAAAAGGCCCATAAACTTGGAAAAAGGCTCTTACCGGTAATTACATAATGGGTGGGTATGCGGGGTCGCGGAGGAGGACAGTGATTGGCTTGGATCATTGACTAGGCCCCACACAAAGGCAGTGTGGACGAGCATGCAACTCGGATGTGCAGCAAGGCTTTGATCTCTTATGGGTACAAGTGACCACCTCTGCAGAGTGTAAGAAAGTATCTGGATACTCCCTGTTTCGGGAAGGAGCTGCGAACGCGGCAGGAAAGGAGCCCATCGAAGCTCTAATCAACCTGTGAAGGCTGACGGACATAGTTCTTCTGAATAAAAGCAACCTCTTGAAGAAATGTTTACGAAAACTTGCATTGTCGAATGACTCTTGAGTCTAAGGCTGTAGCTAGTGCATAAAACACCTTATTCCTTATATAAACTTGCTGGGTAACGCTCGTTACTCACCCCACTCCCTTGTAACCCTTGCTTAGATTGGAGGCAACACAAGGAGGCAACCTCGAGACACTGAAAATGAAGATGAAGCCCTATATCAATGTCGGAACTATCAATGGAGTCAACGACAATGCCAAGCTTGTTGGAAAACTAGAATATGAATAGGAGGGAACCAATTCCATATTCCTAGAACCTAAGTAGCTAGGGTAATTCTGTAGCAAACCAACTGCATTATTATTAGCTATAGTTTAGTCTTCAATGTACGCTTTCTCGATTGTAGTCGCCAGAACTAAATCTCTACCTGTTGAGGAGGTTCTGAAGATCTTTTGTATGATGAAATTGTAATCCTATAGACATACCTTGGACTTGCGATGTTTCTGTTGTACCACTTTGATCGATGTAATACTAGTGAGATGGTGTTTTATTGGTGTTATGTTAACGACTTGCATACTACACATGCAGTGGTATGCTGGGTCACCACAAGGCTATGGAACTCGAATATGACACACTGCTCAAGAATGGCACATGTCATCTTGTGTCACCCCATTCCGGAGTTAATATTATTGATTCCAAGTTGATTTTCAAGGTGAAGCTCCATACTGATGGCAAGATGGAACGATAAAAGGCGCGGTTGGTTGTAAAGGGGTTAAATCAACGCTATTGCCTCGACTATGAAGACACTTTCAGTCACATGGTTAAAGATAACACCACTTGGCTTCTCCTAGCCCTTGTAGTAAACAGAGGGTGGACCTTCGTCGTCTTGATGTTTAGAACACATTTTTACATTGGTTTCTTAGAGGAATAAGTTTACATGCTCCAACCACATCGGTTTGAAGATCCCGCTCGAGCATAGAGTCTGAATACAAATCCTTGGCCAATGCAACCGCTGAATTAGTTTGGCTTCGGTATCTTCTTCGAGAGCTTCCGGATCCACGGGAGAGTCCTCCTATATTGTGGTGTGATAATATTGCAGCAATGTTCTTGTCCTCCAGTCCTTTCTTCCATCCATAGATGAAGAATATAGAGGTTGTCTATCACTCAGTCAGAGAGTGGGTAGCACAGAGCTTCTCCAAATTAAGATCATATCCTCGAAAGATCATTTAACTGATATCTTCACAAATCCATTCATCTTTGTCACCCTTCCAAGCTTGTAAACGCTATCTCAACATGCTTGCCCCCGTTGAGATTGAGGGAGGTTGTTAGACGCGACGCAGCCCCAAGAGTGCTCGGTCAATGCAGCAAGCCAAGTCGAGCATACACTTATTCAAAAAAACTCCCCTTAATTAATAATTGGCAATAATATGATTGCATGACGACCAGAGAAACGAACTAAAAACATAAAATGGTCGAGCGTGTAGTCGCATACAGACATAGACGCCCCATGATTTTGTAGATTCCCGTCGGCCCCCTGGACCTCGCCGAGAAAACGATGCACCTGCAGAGCATGAGTACAATAAGCGATGGCGAGTTGACTTGGCACCGCATGCCACCGTCGCCATCGCGCGTCCCCCCGGCTGCTTATTGCCATCGGCGACTTGGCGAGTGAGCACCTGCCGCGGCCAGTTTTCTATTAGCCCACGCGACGTCGCACACGCACCCGCACTGCGTATACAAGCTGGAGCGCCTCCATCGCCTTCCTTGGATCACTCGCCTCCTCATCCCCATTTCAACGCCTCCTCTTCCCCGTCTCAACCTGCACCTGCAGAGGCATTGACCGATCGATCGGCAAAGATATCTAGCCGGCCGGCGATGGACGCGTTGCCGGGCCTAGCAGACGTCCCCGGAGCGGCGCCGCCGCCGAACGTCAGCCCGTCGGCCGCGTTCCCCATCGCCATCGTCATCGCCATCGGCTTCATGGTCACCTCGCTCATCCTCGTCAGCTACTACCTCCTCGTCGTCCGCTGCTGGCTCCGCGCCGGCGCCGGGGGCCCGGGCTCACGCATGCTCGCGCGCTCGCGCCGCGACGGCGACCTCGCCGAGCGCGTATCCGCCGTCTTCTTCACCGACGGCGACGCCGACGACCTGCCGCGCGGGGTCGACGCGGACGTCGTCGCCGCGCTCCCCGTCGTCAAGTACCGCCGCCACCGCCGGTCGGCGTCGTCCGCGGCGCTCGAGTGCGCCGTGTGCCTGTCCGAGTTCGTGGAGCGGGAGCCGCTCAAGATGCTGCCCACCTGCTCCCACGCCTTCCACATCGACTGCATCGACACCTGGCTCTTCCACAACGTCAGCTGCCCGCTCTGCCGCACCGTCGTCACCGCCGCGCCCGCCGGCCGCCACGAGCACGACGAGCTCGCCGCAGGCGACAGGCGCATCGACGCCGCGGCCTCCGGACTCGCAGGGGGCTCGTGCCGGTTCCCCAAGCACGGCGACTCACAGGAGCCCATGAGGCGATCCTTGTCCATGGACTTTCTTCCGGGCCATCGCGGACGGAAGCCGCAGAAGGAGACGGAGGGCTTGCCGATCACTGCCGACGTGGCCGGCAGTAGCAGCAGCGTCGCCCCCTCAGCCGCTGGCGTCGGAGAGACGAGCGGGCGGTTCCGGCGGCTCATGTCGTCGTTCGGGCTGGGACGGAGCTCGCGGAGCACGGTGCTGCCGATCGATCACCTCGACCCATGAGGCCATGACACCAACGTACTACGATCTCAGACCGGGTTTGTTGATTAAACCCTCTGCTCTGCTTGGTGCTTGCCCAATCCAGTCGACAGGATCCATTAGCGTCCGTGTTCGTGCAATGTACAGCTCGTAGGAGAGACTAGATTGCTTTTGGAGAAATCCTGCCAGTATTCGATTGATTTGATCTTTTGTGATCTCGAATCTCAAAATATGTCCATTTTTCGTGCTCTCGATCGGTCGATGGCTACTAACGAGCGCACCGTACGTGCATGCATACGGGCATTTCGGATCAGATGTCATTGATCAAGTGTAACATCGACATTTGCCGCTCGATATTCTTCCCGTGTTCGTCCTAATTTGTGCATGATCCGTCGATGTTAGTCGTTGGTGTACGTGCGCCGTGCGTACGGGCACATTCGGATCAGATGTCACTCGAGTGTAACATCCCACACCAAGTCAGCCGTGACAAAAGCTTCATTATCTTGTGTGTCGTTTATCACAAGACAAGTTTGTGCCCGATTTGGACACTTGACACAAGAGGTTTTCCGCTTGGCTTTCGAAGCACGCCTGGACGTGGCGATGACAGGATGGACGGGGTGCGCCAGGTCACCAGTTGGCTCTTGTTTACGGCCCTGCAAGTCAAAGTCACATAACGGTAGGCCGTCTAACCCACACATCACCACTTCCGATCGATCGTGAAGCAACGATTTCTTTACTGTTGGCGACATACAGAAGCCACGCAAGCATTTGATTTTTGCCTCATATATTTTACATACGCACATCGTGATCCGCGCTTCTGCTCGATAAGAAATCGAGCGGCAACTGGCAAGGCGAGAAGGAAGAAGCTTCTTCACCAGGACCACACGCCAAAACAACAGACATAAGGGAGCACCCTCTTCTTGATTAGGATTACCGTCTATAATAGTATCGCCTTATGATATGTGCAACTACGATCGATGTAGACTGTCTTTCGTCACATGAACCTTGGTGTCATGGTTGGTTCACATCACATGAGGCTGAAGCGTTGACTCATGTGATGTATAGAACTGCGTGTGCAGATCAGTTGCAGACACCAGAAAATAATAATAGTTCGCTTTGTCCTGCGGCCTAGCTAGGATAGTCGTCGCATCTACATGCCCATGTGGATCTCCTCATGATCGACGGCCGGCGCAGTGCAAGTGGTGGTTGACTTCCAGCTCCATGTAACGATCCTCGAGAAAAAGGAGCACGCCGTCCTGTCGTGCCGACCCGCCGCTACTCCAGGCGACGACGAATCACACCGCTGGATCGATCGATCGATCGCAAATCGATCATGCATCAACCGACCGATAATCGAGGGCAAGTTGGATGATATGAAGCTACGGATATAAGTTAATTTGACTTCGTGATCGAGCGCGACTAGGACCGCTACGCTGACCATGCAGGGAGGTGGAGAGGAAACGGGAAAGTTCGCCGGCCGGCCGGCCACGCGTGGCGCGCTGCAGTGCCTTACTGCCTTGTCGCCGTCGGAGGCCGTGGCGGATGTCGATTGATGCCGATGCTTCTTCTTCAGTTCTTCGTGGACGCATACATGCTTCGTGTAGCACTGTAGCCGGCTAAGGGCTTTCTTGAACTGCAGGATGTCACGTCGCTGCGCCCGTGTAATTAAGTAGAGAGGACAAGGCTGCTACCGCGAGAGATCAGCGTCGGCGCGGGGCGCGCGGTCGCCGTCGTTGCGGGGTTAGCAGTCGGGGGCACCCGGTCTCGGGCGGCGAAGCCGAGTCGTAGTACTGTGGCGGGGGAGCAGTGTGGTCGACGGCTATGGCGGCGTACGACTCGGCGGACGGCCAACTTGCGGAGCTCAGGTCGGCAGCGGCGCCATGGGGGCATGGGCACGGCTATATCCTCCTTGGTCTTTTTTGAAAGGGTGTATCTATAACTCAGTCTATATAACATTAATTTAGTGCTCCGTATAATTATATTATTACATCTCAGTTGTAATTTATATTACAACTCACTACTAGTATGAATTAAAAAGCAAATCTAACAGTTTGAATGTATTGTTTTTAGCTACAACCTCACTTGCAATTGGAAAAATCTCAGTTACAACTCAAGTGTACAAATCACGATGCAAATCTGATGGCTTAAAATTCTACTGAGCTCTAAGTTAATTCTCAGTAGTCTACTGAGAACTAGCAAAACCGTTTTTAAAAAACAATATCTTTGACGTCTTTTTTTTTGTCAAGGCTCGAAGGATTCTTAGAGTAAATTTATTTCGTGGGCCGGTCTGGGCTCATAGCTTAGTCAAGCACGCGCCTCTCATGACTCATGGAATTGGATACCATTCGTCTGCGCTTTGGCTGGGCCGGGCCGTCTCCGCCATTTAGTCAATTCTCTCGTGAACAAGTTAAAACTCCTGATTTCCTTTAAAAAACATTAAAACTCCTGATTTGCTTTTGAAAACGTTTTTTTGTTGACTTAAGGAGCATAGCTCCCAACTTATTTTAAGAAGCTAATACAATAGCATCCTTTAGAAGCATCAACTATGGGGGTGGGTGCTTTCATCTGGTAGTATAGTAACAAAGGAGTCGGAGTGGTCTTTCGGCTTGTGGTGCATATGCCCCAGTATATTTGAAATGCAACCTTTAACATATTTTGAGATGTTAAAATATTTCAAACGAAAAATTCACGTGTACATATTCACATGCTATGTGCGCACACACTCATCGTTTGGTCTGTGTAAAAAAGATCAAAATTTGATGCTAAAAATAAAGCTTTTTATGAGACATATATTATCTTTTTATATAGATAATCAAAACAATCTGTTTTTCGTGAAACTTTATGAACGCAACACAAATTGTGGAGACGTACATGCAAAACTTTTTGTTGGAATTTTTAACAATCAGAAATATATTTTGTTGGTAGAGGCAACATATGCACCTGGAAGCCAAATTGATTTTTTTTATTCCACATCTACAAAAAAATTTGATTCGGGACTGTGTTCCATGTTTTTATACTAGCAACTCTATGGAAGCAACAACCAGGCGATTTCTCGTTTTTCTCAATTTCCCGCTCTCCTCAACGTCATCAGCGAGTTTGCCGCTGGCGAGGTGGACGAGGGACAAGAAAACCTTTTTTCTTCAACGTAGTGATGCCGCAGCCACCATAACTCCGGTGGCGGTTGACTAAACCCTAATTTTAGAGACCCAACTACTGCGCCAAACACGTCAACGAAACGGTAAACAGAGGAGGTAGGGACCCATCCATGTTGAGACAGGTGGCAGCTGGAGTTTTCTATTTTTGTGAGATGGACGGCTCAGATCTTGGGAGATTGGTGGCAGCTTGAGAAAATTGATCCATCCCAGGGAACGATGTTTTGGCACCGGGTGTTTTCTTAATTTTATTTTAAATACTTTTTGGTGTTAAAAAATTAGACAAAAGTAATTAATGTATACGTCTCGATATTCGATATGCTTACAAAATTCATTTGACAGAAAACCAATATTTTTTGTGTCCGTAAAAAAATTCTGGTGTTAAAATGTTGTTTACGTGACATGGTTTATCCTATTTTACATAAGCCACAAAAAAGTCAGTTTTTTGGAAAACTTAATTAGTACCAACACATGGGATATTGAGATGTAACTAATTTCTTAACAAATTTTTTTTTGGGTGGGTGGAGCATATGCTCCCATGTGCCAAACAAAATATCCGTCCATCCTAGCCTCTTTGGGAATTATTTGGTTCTAAAGTATTTGCGGGGGTTAGTGGAAATAATCCAGAAGAAGATTGGTTAAACCCCTACCTCAACCTAATATCAATTAATCTCCAATTCCTATCCACTAGTTAGGGATAGAGTATTAGACATTGGCAAAACTACACTAAGATTTACAAAAAACTAGAGAGAAGTGAGGATTAAATTAGCCTAATACACTAGAACCAAATATACTTTTAGAATAAGTGGGGATTTGGGGGGGGTTTTTCTGTATGAAAATATTCCAGTACCAAACCAGCCCGGCAGTCGTAGGATTCGAACTTTTCACTGTTTCGTCCTCTCTATTTCTCCTTGTTCCTACAGAAGTTTTTTGCCCCTGCTACGACAGCGCTACGCGGTGTCTTTTTCCTCTACCTGATCAAGTGCGAACGAGACCGCACACCACACATCTATTAACCTCTGATTAGGCAGCCGAGAAGCGCAGTACGTACGGGCGCAGTTACACAAGGAGAAACGGAAATGTCCGTGCCCTGTGGGTGCTTCCTTTTCAAGTGAAATCGTAGACCTCACGCTATTGACTCCTGCCATCAGTTCGCCATAGCTCGCTCAACTGCACCGCCCTCGCTGTTGCCATCGGCTGTCACTAGAGAGAGCCGCTCCACGTCCCTCTCGGGCACAGGCAATTCCGCCTTCTCTTTCCGCCATCCAACTGTGCCCGTCCGACCGGATAGCTCAGCCGAGAGCGCGCGCCAGCGCTACCTACAAGATGAGCTCAGCGCCGGCATTCCACTCGCCGGCGTCGTCGTCGAGCGCGGACGTCCCGATGGTGGTGATCACCGTGGTGGGCATAGTCGCGGCGTTCGTGCTGCTGGCGAGCTACTACGCGTTCGTCACCAAGTGCCAGCTGCTCCGCGCGGCGCTGTCCCGCAACCCGCCGTGGCGGAGCGGAGGAGAGCCGTCGGCGGCGTCTCGGACGGCGGCGCCGGGCGAGGAGCGACGTCGCGGCCTGGGTATGCCGCTCATCCGCATGCTCCCGGTGGTGAAGTTCACGGCGGCGGACGGCGTGGACGGGAGGCGGGCGTCGACCTCGTCGGAGTGCGCGGTGTGCCTGAGCGAGTTCGTGGAGCGGGAGCGCGTGCGGCTCCTGCCAGGGTGCGCCCACGCCTTCCACATCGACTGCATCGACACCTGGCTCCAGGGCAGCGCGCGGTGCCCGTTCTGCCGGAGGAGCGTCACCCTCCCGCCGCAGCCGCCGCTGCTACCGCCAACGCGACATGTCCACGGCGACGTCCGACGGGACGAGCTCGCCGCACGCGGCAACGACGACGCCAGCAGCATCGTGATCGAGGTGAGAGGGGAGCACGAGAGCTGGGCCGTGGGACACGCTGCCGGCGGCGGCAGGAAGGTCCGGAAGAAGGCGGTGGGCGACGAGGCGGTGGAGACGAGGAGGAAGGAGGCGGATGAGGAGTTCGCCGTGGAGCCGATGAGGCGGTCGCTGTCCATGGACTCCTCCTGCGACAAGCTGTGCGTATCCGTCGTCAAGGAATTTCTCGCGCAGACTAGGCAAGTGTCATCATAGTACATTCTTTGTTCGATCGTACATTCATTTTGTACGCTGCTGTGTAGCAGTACAAGCGTACGTACGTGTAAATATGCTGGGCTAGCTAGATGCTTGTTGGCATGGCTGTCCGAAAAGGTGTAGCAACCGTGACGATTGGGAGAGTAGAAACGGCGCGTGTCTTTCTGGGCGATCTCGCACTTACAGTTGGCTGGTGGATCTAACTAGGATTGCATGCCGCATTTCCATGTGAGCGGCCGTTAGGCCATGCCGTACGTCTTTTACACTTCCAAATTCCATGGCAGTCCCTCTAACTAATTAAGGACCGTAATTGGAAGCTAACATTCGCTCCCCGGACTTTGACAAAAAAAATGCATGTGTTATTTTTTATAATAATATAGCATTATAAACTTCTTCTTTTTTTGGAACGGAGACGAAGCAAGCAACAAGTATTTTGATCTAGCGGGACCACAGATCTGGCCGCTGAAGGCCCAAAGAAGAGCCCACACACCGCACCGCCGGGAGGCAACGCCGTCTAGCTCACCTACCACTCTCAGCCGACATGGCTGACCGGAGGTAGGTCAGCATCTCTGCCACGCCCAAGGAGAGGAAGCCCAGGCACCACCCCCCGTCGATGCAGAAGAACCCTAACGACTAGATTTGACCGCGCACAGAGATCTGAGTCTCGCTCCAAACTACTGGGCATAAAGCCCGAGATCTACCATATCTACTGCTCCGCGCCTCACCTTCGCCAAAGCCGCCGGAGAGGCTCGGGATAGGGAGGGGCAGCGGTGAAGCTCTCAGGTACTATTCACGAAGAGAGAGAGAATGTGAGGGGGATGAGCATTTATCATCTATAAACTTCATTCAAATATGAACGCAACGGCAAAACTTTTGTGATATATAATCTATATTATGCTAGTCAAATTATTGATCAAACCTAAATCTTGAAAAACTGTGAGCCACCTAGATTGGAACGGAGGAAGTAAACCTGAGTGGAAGCCGGTAAAACTTTTCTGTAAGGGCATCTCCAGCGGGCCGACCCAAACAGACACCGCGGGTCCATTTCTGTCCGACCGGACAAACAGGCTGAAAAACCTGCACCCAGCGGGCCGACCCAAACGGACCCCGGACCCCGGAGCCGTCCGCGCGCACCTATCCGTGACCCAGTTTTGGGTCAAAGATGGGAGCGCGCGGACGCCTCGCTTGTCCGCGCGCTCGCCTCCCTTGTCCTCCCCTGGCCCCCAAGGCAGTGACACAAAATTGAAATTTCGCCCATTCCTATCCCGCCAGCGCCGCTGGACTGTCCCGCCGAAAACCCTAGCCAGCCATGGAGCAAGCCACCGATTCCACTGTCGCCGTCGGTGCCACCCTTCCCGTCGCCGCCACCGGCCTTCCCATCGCCGCCACAGCTCCTTCCTACGACGCCAGCATGAACCCCTCCGTCGATCTCACCGGCGAGCCAGCGCGGGCGACAGCGGTGAGGGTGAAGAAGGAGATATCGGCGGAGCAGCGCGCCGCCGAGTCCAAGACGCGCGCCGCCCGCCGGAACGCCGAGCGGGCAAGGAAGGCCGAGGCCGAGAAGGCGATAGCGGAGGCCACTGCGGCCGAGCAGTTCCGGGAGATGCAGTGTCGGGCCAACGCCGAGTTGTTGGCATCACAGGCGGCCGCCCACGCGGTGATGATGATGAAGGAGGAGGCGATCACCCAGTACCAGCTGGCCAACGGGGTCGCCGTCGAGGCCACCCATTCGGCGGCAAGCTCGGTGTCTTCGCGGCCACCCATGCGCCCTCGCCCGCCGGTCATCGACGTCGACCTCAACCGCACGCCCCACTCTAGCGATGGCCTTCCGGAGCTCAACAAGAGGCCACGGGTCGTGCCCGTCGGCCAAATGCCGGATGGCCGGAACCTGTTCGACGAAATGCCTGACCCGACCCCAACAATGGAGGTATGCCCACAATCTCTCACTGGCCGCGCCGCGTATGGTTTGGCGTTGTATGACAAGTAAATTGTGTATAGGTACATGATGACGGCGACGACTGTGTCGTCACTGACACCAACCATGCCGCCCCGCCCACCGCCGAGACCCAACCTGACTATGGAGTATCCATTGACAGTGAGCCGTTGTTCGAGGATGCGTTGCAAGCCGAGGCCATTCGGAGGCAACGCCATAGCCACAGAACCGGGTCATACACATGGAAAGAGGACCTCTTGATATGTGAAGCTTGGTTGGACATTGGGCAAGATCCCATCCAAGGAGCCGAGCAAAAGGGGGCTGCATTTTGGAAGAGAGTTTGGATCTACTTCCACGAGCGCCGCCGGTTCGCCCCCCCCCCCCCCCCACAATTTCGAGAGTGATCGAAATGAATTATCGATCTCAAAGAGGTGGGCGACAATTCAATTGGAGTGCAACAAGTTTTGTGGCGCTCACGAGAATATCACCAATCGGAGATTGAGCGGCCATGGCGTGAAGGATGTGGTGACCAACTCTTTGGACTTTTTCTTGGAGGTGGAGAAGCACGAATTCATGTTTAGCCATTGTTGGAAGAAGCTCAAAGATTTTCCTAAATGGCAAGCCAGCTATGCCATCTACAAGAGGGAAAAGGCAGCCGGCAAGCATCATCCAGGCGAGACGGTCGACCTTGACAGCGGCGACTCGGCCAAACCTATCCGAGGTGATCGGCCAAGGGGCCACAAGGCCACCAAGCAAGACATGAAGCGCGATGCCAGTGCCCTAGCTCTGGAGAGCACACTGAAGGTTGTCCTGGCCGAGAAGGAAGAAGTGTGGACGGCGCGGGAGGAGAGGAGGCGCCAACAGAAAGAGGTAGCGATGACCAACTTTGCGGCCTTTCAACAGAAGGCCATCGAGGTACGAGAGAGGCAGCTCCAGATTGATGAGGCCAATGCCCGTGCTACCGCCAAGAAGATTGAGTTGAAGGAAAAAGAGGTCGCCGCCACCTTGCTCGCCGAGGAGAACCGAATCATGACCGCCGATTTGTCCAAGATGGACCCGGGTACAAGGGCATGGTTTGAGAAGAGGCAACGCCTCATTCTGTCCAAAGACGATTAAATTAATGTAATTGTATGCTAAAACTCTACTTATTTGTATATTTTAATCTGTCTTCTAATTTGTAAATATATTGCCCTTGTCAAACTGGCCAAAATGATAGTCAGCATGGACAGACAGGCAGCCATCCTGGCGAAAACGCCAGTCCAAACCATCCCCAGAAAATGGGTCGCGCCGCTGGGTGCACCGCCCGACCCAAACGGACAGAGGCCGAACGGGAGGCCTTTTCTATCCGGGGTCCGACCCAAACGGACCGATTCGGACAGATTGGCTGTCCGAAATGGGTCGGCCCGCTGGAGATGCCCTAACGTCCCAATGCACAGCCAGCCGAGCTGGCAGTTAAGGCTTGGATTGAACGTCTCCAAAGAGGGAACCGCGGCACACGCTGCCTAGCAAGCTATCCACGTACAGTTCGTTCGTACAGAAATAAAAGGTGTTGGTGCCTAGGATGATCGAGCCAGGGTTTTTGTAGGCTTGGATTGCATGTCAACTTCCTTTCTATCCGGACGGACAGCGTGACTTGGTGCTTCACAGTGAGACCGGGACTTGTCCAATCCACGGATAACATACAACGGAACAGTCGATCAAGCGAGGCCGGCTAGCTAGCTAGTAGCTCCATCGCCGGGGCCTCGTTCCCGTGTGCATGCTCTCCCGGGTCCTGGCCAAGTGGCCATGCCATGTGCGACTGCTAGCTAGGCAGAGCCTTTCGCCGAACAACTCCGGCTAAGATTATACTCCTCAAACCAAGTCTAAAGTGGAAATCCTAAAACCAAGTCTGTGATCCATGTAGCACGATATTTTGTTGCTAAATTTCAACCATTCCATTGCTAACCCATTCATAGTACAAGGAGTCTAAAAAATAATAATAAATACAAATAGATCCTTAGACCACCTAGCGACGACTACATATACTGGCTCGACCGCTGGAGCCAAAGACCGTGCCACTGTCCTTGCTCCACCATCACCGGAGCCAGGCAAAACTTGTCGTAGTAGAATTTGTTGTATAGAGAAAATAGAAAATGCGTCGTGCTAAGGCCCCAAAGAACCATCACAAATAAAATGACCCGTAGATCAGAAGAACTGGACCTAAAACCACACCAACGAACAAGAACAAGATCCTAGGAGATTCGTGGGCCGCACAACTTCACGCGCCTTTCACTGGTGCTCAAGGCGACACTGGAGCGAGGATATGGCGGAGAGGGTCTTATTCTGACTCCAAAGATAGAACATCTGCCTCGCTATTTCAAAGAAGACACTGAAAAACAACCTAAGAAGAACCCTCCCGCCGCCGATGAGGAGCCGTGGTCCGCCATGACTCCAAGGTCTCAAGGCCACCGGAGCAGACCGGCGGCGGCGCCTCCAAGCGGGACGGAACCCTAGCTAGATGGGTTTTAAGATCGCACATCTCTCTCTACGTGGAGTCTCACGTACCGGTTCGATAGCAATTTTCTGTAGCACAATATATATATTGTTACTGCATTTCTTATCGTGTGCGTGTGTTGGTTGTACAAAGGGGTATGAATGAGCAGAGAAAGATACTTTTTCACAAGTGACATATCTGCTGATGCACGAGCTTGGATGGATCTCTGGTGTGCGATAGCTAGCTAGCTGGGTAGATTTGGTTAGCTGGTAATCATCTAGTAGAGTGGGGTGCTAATGGAGGGTGGGATGTCAACGTTGGGGCGTGCTTTCGGGTGCACCACTCCAGCGATGCCTCATGCCTTCCAGGGGACCAGCTAGCAGGGGGAAGAAGCCTACCAAGTCGAATAATTGTGATACAAATACGGCGGCCAGGACAGTGCAAATGGCGGAGCTCGCTTAGCTAGCTGATGGATGGACACGGATGGAACCCTACGTCCCGGAAAAAGGTGGGCTTGCACGTTTGGATGTTCTGATCAGAACCAACACCTAATCCAAGCATTGCACGGTTGGTGGTGGGGGCATGTAGGGAGAGAGCTAGCTACTCGGCTACTGGAACAGTGGTACTAGTAGCTAGGTTTCCATTCTCATGCTACTACTCCCAGGAATTCCCTGGCACCATTAGCTCATCAGGGGTTATTGTGGCCAGTACGTGCAGTAAACGGTGCAGATCCATGACAAAAAAATTCCCAATAATACACTCTGGGAGGTGTATCATATTTCATAGAAGAAGTCAAGAGGGCAACTATAACGCCATGCAAATGTATCCCAAAATTGTTTACAACTTAACCCACACCAAACAAACGGCAAGGCCTCACTTTGTACTGTCCTCAGCCAAGAATGGCGAGGAGGTGATACACAGAGCTTATAGACCTCGTCAAACCCAAAAAGGGAACTCCATGAGACCTACTTGAACTCCAGAAAGACATAAGCCAACGCACCGCCCGTCCATAAGGGTCTAAAAGTCCACGAGTGAGCTGCGGTGCCGAGCCTGACCATCGAAGGCGTCGACCACGAAGCGTCGACAACGGTGTATATAGCGCCCCAAAAACCCACGTTCTGAGCGGCAACCACCATTGAATCCAATAGGTGCACCAAGGACTCTACGAACCACCTAGACGACAACCTCAAGGAGGGAACAAAGCAACCGCACCGCCGCCGCCTAATCCAAAGGCCAGGTCTAAGAGCATCTCCAGCCGTCCCCCCGACTAGGCCCCCGACGGCCGTTTTTTACATCTGGACGGCGGTATTCGGCCCAGTCGCGCCCCCGGTTCCTCGTTTTCCCCCGGATTTGGGCCTTAATCCATCTGGCGAGCCCAGGCCATCCTCGGTCCCCCGGGGAGCGCTCGGGGACTCCGGACGAGAGAAAAGCGGGAACGGGCCCGCTCTGTCGGCGAGAGAACACACAAACCCTACAATCTGGTCGCAAATCCCCCTCTCCCTCCCCTCGTTGCTCTGTCGCCGCCGGCACCACCCCTCGCCAATCCGCCGGCCGGTTGCCTAAACTTGTCATATTATTTACTTGTTTTGTTAAATTGTATGAAATTCGCCGAACTGTAACGTTTATTTGAGCCAAATGTTGGCAAACTGTATGAAATTCGCCGAACTAGAACGTCTATTTGTAAAAATAAGCCAAAAACGCCGATTTCCGGGCGTCTTGCTGGGGTGCCGGCTGGAAGTTCGGCGCTCCCCACGCCTAATTTTCGTCCAATCCGGTGCGATTTATCGCCGAATTTGGCCGTGGGGGTGCCAACGGCTGAAGATGCTCTAAAGTTTCCCTAGGTGCCCGAAGGCCGGATCTAAGGTTTTGCCAGGTGCTCGAAGCGGAGAAGCACGGGCAGCACCATAACAACAGATCCATGACACTAGCTAGAGCCTAGAGGTTACGACTGGGAACGTACATACAGCTTTCTTCTAGCTGGCCTCTGCCTGTAGCTCATGCATCACCTTGTCACGGGGCCTCCTCTCAACTCTCAACGGCCGGACCTCTTCTGCTAGCATGCAGGTTTTAACTGTTCTAGGTCTATCGCAAGGGAATGAGCCAGTCGAAGTTGCACTGTAGACTCTGCATTGACCACCGGCCGTGACAGCGACCACAATGTTGGCCGCTGCATGCCGACGACTCCTTCACTGTGACTCACTGGTGGACACCTTGTCTTGTTTTACCATGGCATTTACTAGCAGCCAAGAGCATGGTCTGTGATCCAGCAGCCAAACACCCTGCTCTGGTGCTGCAAGATTAGTCTATTTTAAGCTCGGCGATTAGGCTGGTAGAGACCATGGAGAGGTAGAAGTAGAGACACTGATCAGTGGTCACTCGACTGATATGCCAGGTCGACACATCTGAAGCCTCGTGCAGTATTTGGTACCACATTGTTGTTGGCCTAGCGTTCTGTTAGTAGCATGGTTGTTGGTCGTACAGCTGTACTATATGTTTATGGTACTGAAATCATCTAACTGAAACCAATGGCAAGCAATGGTATTCGGTAAAAATATTAGAAAAAACTAATGTTTTTCAGAGGGAAGAAGAAACTACAGAAAAATTCTTTTCAGGGGAAGAAGAAAGCTAATGCTGAACATGTGGGATTTAAAAGTATAAATATGTAAATCAGGGGATAAAGTGAAGAGAAGGCAAAGGGGACCAACCTTAAGGCTGAAGTCGAGACAGCAGCATGTAGACACGCACACATTAAGGAGCTTACGTATATGACCCTCTTAAGGAGCTGACAAAAGGTAACTGTACGTGACCATGGAAAGAGAACAAATACCCAGTCAGTTGGCGTGTCAGAAGGAAATCTTACACACAACGCCATGAACAGTTTACCTGCGGAAGAGCTCATGAGACTCGACCCAGACGCAGCAGCAGGCATCGCAGCACGCCTGCCTGCGCCACATAAATGGCCACCCCTTGCTTGACTCAAAAAGGGACGACGATTGCTTCATCAGAGATTCAGAGGAAAAATCTCCAACCATCTGCACTTGCGCACAACAAGGCACTGCGAGTCTAGCATTCCCGTTGCCTCCACATGCTCCTATCTAGGAGTATCATCGCCGACTGATTCAAGGACACCGCAATCATTCATTTCATCCCCAATCTCACAATCAATGCCGGTTCATGCATGAAAGAGAGACGAAAAGAGAGCTGTTGTCCCCTGAGTGAATGGAACTGTTGAGGTAACAACATGATGGATGCAGTGATTGAACCCAGCTCTGCTTGCACCGTTGCAGGACTGCCGGAAGCTGGAGACCACCGCCCGATGCAGTCATCTCTGGGGGCTCTCTGATGATGATGCCGCAGCAGGCGCCATCAACTATCAGCGACCGATGCACATACGGATGAGGCTCTCCCAGGATGCAAGACTGCTGAGCTCATCAACAGAAACATGCCAACTGAGACTCCTAGACAACAACAAACAAAGACCATCTATTCCTGAGATACCATTATACAGTATACGTGCAATTGCAAATACCAGCAACCGCTGCTAACAGTTGAACATAACTCGCAAACAGCAAATTTGCTTAGTCAACAATGCACAAGCTGAGGACTGAGGAAGCTCTGTTTCGCAATTGTACCTGTCGGTCCTTTGGCCAGTCCCACCATTGGAAGGATTTCGAGTCTCCCAGAAGAAGAACACACCGTTGCTGCCATGATTACCCGAACCACGGAAACCCATAATCGACTTATGGGTCACTGCAACTAAATTCCTTGTACCACAGGATACGCGCAAAATTGTATTGACAGTCTCACCTCATCCAAGGCACTTAACTTGGGACCTCCAACTTGCACACATACATCCAGTTGCCATCAGGTGAACAAGCTGAGAGCACAGGGAACACCATCAGGTATCAAGTGTAACCCAGTTTTCCGATACATAACTCTGCGCTGCACTGACTGTCCCACTGTCTTCAGCAGATAGCTATTCCGGTTAGTGGGTTAACTGTAACTCATGAAGGAACACTAGCTACTGAATCAAACAAGACCAGTGTAAACTTGTTTCGACCATTACTGTTGTCACACTAATACTTGCGGCTTAGAGTTTAGACTTAGATCAGCCAGAAACACTCAGATTATTTACCGATTGCAAACTCGATCCTTCAAATGTGGAGCATGTGCAACCATGGCGACAAACTCAAGCAATGTTATAAAAGAAAAAAATAACAAAATTCAAATCAAGCGAGGACAAATATGCATCCACTTACCACACAATTTGGCTATAGCAACATTTGTCAGCACAGCAAGTACGGGGACCTTTTATAGGAAATTGCTTTGTCATTTAGCCAAAGTAGAAGCCATCTTCCATCTACTCAAGAGGAACAGCTCCGGACTTAGAGACTATTGTACACGTAACTGGGCCTTCAGAAGACAAAAATGTAATTTTCCAGATGACCAAGAAATAGAAGCTCAGCGCCCAGCAGCAAATAGTGAAATCACAAAAGGAATCAAGTGTGTGGAAGTGCGGCAGTCCTCACTGTCTCAAGGGAAACTACATGAACAAAAAACGTAGATTGCTGGGGCACAGTGAATCAAGATATCTGATGTATCAGTCCGCCCCATAATATAAGATGTTATTACATCCAATCTACTCATATATTGGTTGTAATAACATCTTATATTATGGGATGGAGGGAACAGAACCTAAGTAAGCTAGTACTTCGATAGGCATTAGTTGTAATGCCACTTGGAATTTGTCAGGTTTTCTATTAAAGCCGCAGAAAATTCACATGGCAGATGTGAAAGATACAGTATACATGCTACCTATAGTCTGAAGGTGGGTAATCAGCACGCTCATTTTTCATACATGGAGCATAATCAACTGTCTCCCCAAATAGAACATGCTGACATGATCACTTCTAATTCCCTGATATGTAAATAAACTGTAGTGACAGTGGGGACAAAAATAATAGTACTCCCTCCGACCCATAATACTCTTCGTTAATATAGATGTATCTAGATATATTTTAGTAATAGATACATCCGTACTAGCGAAGAGTATTATGGGTCGGAGGGAGTAGTAGAAAAAAGATCTCAGGGGTCACTGATAAAATCTGGATTTACCATTGGGTCATACTTATCTAACAAATGCCGCCACTACTCTCGGTTTTGGGTAAGCAAGGGTAACGAAATTGCAGCAAATACCCTTCCACCTTCCTCCTTAGCTGCTCTAGAGTTTATCTTATCACACAGGCCGGTCCAGAGCCACAGCTTTCATACGTTGAAAATACAAGGCATGCTTGTAGCTGCAGTAAGCGACATATATAAGAGGTGTTTTACTATAAATTGTTAGAAGATGGCCAGAAAACAGTATTTAACTGTTCCGTAACAGATTTGGCCCATAAAACATAAATTTAAGTTAGCAGCCAGCCAGCAAACTAAATGACTGCTCAAGAATTCATATGCTAATTAACCCAATAACTGTATTTTACTACGTGTCTGCACCAAAAACTGGGGAGGAGAGGCAATTCATAGCATGCTGAGAGTATCACACAAACCAACACAACAAGCACTCTCCACAGATTACCTCAAAAAAAAGCACTCTCCACAGATTGTTCAACTAGAAGATAGTCTTGCATTCGTTCATTAGTAATATAGCGCCAAACATGCGATCCTCAGTTTATCTACCCAGCCATCTTCTATTTGCTAACTTGGTGGGGAGTGTGCTGAGAGAGATCAGTTTCAATTAGCATACCAGATGTCACCATTTTATGCTCTGTTACGACCTGTACCTTTCCCGCATTAGTAAGTACTGTAACAGATAAGCAATGCATCCCTACTTGGTCTAGCACAAGTTTAAATGTTTGGGCTTATAGGTTAAGCTGGGGCCAGCAAGGTGTCTTATTTTTCACCTTGTAAGATAAAGCCAACTTGTCCTACCACTAATACATCTTGGAGTTCGTATAAGGGGTTGTTTGGTTGGGCTTATTTATGGCTGGATTTTGGCTTATAAGCCATAAAAGCACCTAAATAGCCACAAAAGCACCTAAATATGTGCTTTTGGTTTTTGGCTTTTGGCTTTGGTCTGGACATTATTGCATGATAGTATAAGCCAAAAACCAAAATCAAAAAAACAATTTAAGCCCAACCAAACACTTCTACTTACTCCCGACCAACCACTTCGTCCTAAGAAACTGGAGCTCTGAGTTAGTATGTGAACTTCGAAAAAAAATCAATGGTGTTTCTTGTGTCCTATTGGCCATGGTAAGTGCAACAAACTGGTGGAACTGCTACAAGTCCATAGGAGGGATCATGCAGTTATAAAGACCCTTAAAACCCCGTCCTAAAATGTATCTACTTCAGATGTTTTCTTTGTCAGAATAACCATTGACCTTATTGTGGATGTATCTCCTGACAGTCTGAAAGTATCAGTGAAAAAGCTAAACTAGAATTTTGACTTGTCAGTTTGTCAGATTCTACGTGCAAATAAACAAAAATGTAATGTTCAGAAAGCTATTATGAATTTGATATCATATTATTGACGTATAAATAAATCACATTAAAAATGGCATATAAAACTTGTGTGAAAATAAACGGACCTAACGAAGTATGGCTGAAAAAAAAACAGATCGTAATAACAGTATTGAATATTCAAGATAAGATCAATTTCGGTGAACAAAATTGAGCTGTGACCTGTGAGCAGAATTTCCTTCTAATTGTGTACAGCTATTTTCTAATCACAATGTAGGGCTATCCCTTACTGTATTACGAAACAAAGCAGACTCCCTTTCTGTTCCTATATTCTATCTACACTACCACAAGAATAATCTGAAAACGTCTGCAGGCGATACTTTTATTTAATTTTTGCAACTTCTAATGACATCACTTCCAGAGACTATTATGGAATAATCAACATTCAGGCAGTGGTTCGTAATGACCAGCTAATCTTGATTAGCACCACATCATGTCGTTGCTCAATTTGTTCATATAGGAAAATTATGTGATATATTGACACTTACAGAATGTTGTATTGTTGACAATATTTCTGAACAATATCTCAGAATTGCTCAGTTGGTTACAAGACGGTAGAACGGAAGAATAGTATTTTAATCAAGATGTTTTTGTACTGCCTCCTGTTATATAGATGAACCCTAGGTAAATTAATATCCTACTAGTATATACTAACCAACTCAATGGACTTTTGGACAGTGCAACAGCATCAACTTACAGGTAATTCTGCACGATAACAGCATAGTTATTTTATAGACTAGTAAACATACACCGTATATCGGTACTTCGATGAGCAATAATTGAATTGCAATTGTAATTTGTCAAGCATGCCACAGGAATTCACATGGAAAATGTGAAAGATAGTCACAGAACCCAACCAAGCCCATGTAGTATGTTAATCTGCCACATCCATGAGATGCTCTTTTACATGCTACTTCCTCAAGTAAAGTAGTTAGAGGTAGCCAATTCAACTATAATGGTCGGAATAGCACCTCACACCTCAATGTCGTCAATCAATTCCAACCAGAAACTCGTCACAAGATCCCTATGGAAGTAGAAATACATGGAAACATTCAAGTAATTTTGATAAAACCGTACAATCTTTAAATACTTCCGATGGCCTCAAGGTGGTAATCCACATGCCCGTGTTTCATGGAAAGCAATAGACTATGTTCCCAAATAATAATATGCGACACTATCTCATTTAATAAACTGTATGGTGACAGTGGGCGCCAAAATAATAGTAAAAGGACCTGAGGCTGAAGGGTCACTGATAATATGTTAATTTACCATTGAGTCATCTTTCTCTTTAGATGCCAGGAGAAGCCTTTTCTCGGTCTTGGGGAAGCACTGGCAATGAATTTGCAGGAAATACTGCATGAGGTAACCCTTCAGCCTTCATCCTTAGCTGCTCCAGAAGCCTACGAGCCTCTCTTTGCTCATATAACATATCAGGGCCACAACTATCATAAGCAGCTATAACTCGTAGTTGATAATCCTCTGCATGCTTGTAGCTGCAATAAGAAGCAGAGTATCAAATGCAAATTTTCACAAGGGAATCACCGACATATAAGAAGTTCTACTTAGATTTATATAACATGGTCAAGAAATTGCATGAAGTACTTCCATAACAGATCCCGTGCACCTTTTTTTTTTTAGAAAACCATCAAGCACAAATTTAAGTTAGAATTCAAATGATTGACTGAGCAAATGCATAGACTAATTAATGTAACACCAACTTTTTACCATGTACATGTGCCAGAGCAGGGGGAATGCTGATAATCACATAAGCCAACAGAACAAGCGTTCTCTACATATAGTTCAACTAGCATCAAAAGAAGATAGTTTCACATTCGAAACCAAACACGGGATCTTCACTTTATCTATAAGAGCATGTTCTACCTTCACCACCAGCATAACAGATAACCTCCACATCCCTACTTGGCCTGGCTTATGTTTACAGTTTTGTGTTATAAGCAGGATTTCAATTCCAATTGTGTGCTGTTATTTTCTATCTCAATGTATTTCATGCAGAGCTGCCCCTCTTACTGAGTAAGAAACCAAATTATTTTTTTCTTCTCTCCCTATATTCCACCTAAGCTACCACCACAATGATCTGGAAACAAAAGGTGTGCCTGCAAGATTTTTATTTTGACTTTTGCAACCACCAACTGCAGCTCTTGCTCAGACTCCTGTATGCAATAATCAACAACAGTGCAGCAACGTTTGTGTAATGAACTACTACTCATAATTGACACTACACCATATAGTTGCTCAATCAGTTCATACAGGAAAATCATATGATATACCGAATGTGGTGCAACGCACACATAACACATATATAATGTTGACGATATTTTCTGAACAATATCTCGAAATTGATCACTTTTCTACAAGATGGCGCAATGGGAGCATAGTGCTGCAATCAAGATATTATCCACAATGCATCCAGCTACATAGATGAATAACAGACTGGTATGTAGTGACTAACTTAATGGACACTTAAGCAGTACAGTAGCATCAACTTACAGGGTAACTCTACAGGATTGCGGAATCTTTATGTCACAGACTAGTAAAATGTACATCAACGATGTAACAGTCAGAATATGAACAGGGCAGAAAAAATTGGTTACCTTCCCATCAGTCCATATGCATTTGCAATCAACTGAATTATCTCGATGGAATCCTCATGTTTCGGCCCAAATGCAGCAGTAATGATGTCACTTGCAAGAAGATAGAACTTCACAGCTGACTGCAGCTGGTTCAGTTCAACGTTAGCCTCCCCCAGATTCTTATAAGCAAATCCTAACCCAAAGTGCTGTGGTCCAAAACAGTTCTTCAACTTATCCACTGCTTTCTCCAGTAAAGGAACAGCTTCATCAACTCGTTTCGTCAGCATGAGGAGCCAACCCAACCTTGCCAAGATACTCCCTTGGAGGTGCTGCATCCCGGAGACACCCTCAAGATATGCAAGTGTTTTCTTCATCAAACACAAAGACATCTCAAATTCAGTCATTGACTCATACAGCATTGATATCTCCGTATACGCGCCAGCGATCCGCTCAGGGTTCCCGGAACGCTTCGAGTCAAGAACCTCACGAGCTATCTCTAGGCACCGTCTTGAGTCACTGAGCCTCTCCTGGGAGCACAGAATCTTGGCCATGGTGACGAACGCCAGCGCGCGCTCATCGCTGTCCTTGCTCGCCCGTGCCATCACCTTCTTAAGGTCATTCATCGCGTCCTCTGTTCTCCCCAGCAGAATACGCAAGCTAGCCCCATCAATTTGGACCAGAGAAAGCTCCGAATCCAGCCCCGGTGTCTCATACACCATCCTAACAAGCTCATTCTGCTCCAACGCCTCCTCGTTGCGACCCAGCCCGGTGTAAGCAACCATGAGGACCCTCCGGACTTTAGCAACCTCTGCAGAGCCATCTCCGAACCGCTTCTCGGTGATCTCCAACGCCTTGAGACACAGCGGCAGCGCCTTGTCGAAGCAGAGAACCCCCAGGTAGGCCTCGGCGACCTCCGTGTAGGCGTCGACCAGCTTGGTGCTCCCTGCCTCCAGGAACCGGGCCTTGAGCTCCAGCGCGCGGCGGAGGTCGGCCACCGCGTCCCACCGGCGCCCCATGGCCGTCTTGGTGCGCGCGAGCTGCTCGTGCACGGCGGCCCCGACCGTCGCCGCCTCAGCGGTACCGCCCTGCAGGGTTTCCACGATCTCCGCGGCGGCTTCCAGGGACTCGAGGCTGTCGTTGAGGAGGCCGAGGCGGCAGGCCGAGGCGCCGGCGACGCGGAGGGCGCGCGCGACCGGGAGCGACCAGCCGCCGTGGGACTCCTGCAGGGGCCCGAGCGCCTTGAGGGCGAGGTCGAGGGCCTCCTGGTGGTCGCCCGAGGACTCGTGGCGCTCGGCGGCCTCGAGGGAGGCGAGGGCGGTCGGTTCGGAGGCCGGCGCCGCGCTGGGAGTAGGTGGTGGCGTGGTCAGGGCGGCCGGCGCCGCGTGGGAAGGAGGTAGCGGCGTGGTTAGGGCTCGGGTGGAGAAGGGGAGCGATTGGTGCGGGCGGAGAGGAGGGATGCGGTGGAGGAGCGGGAGAGGGGGTCGGCGGCGGGCGAGGGGCTTGGAGAGGGCGGCGGCGAGGAGGGACCGGTGGAGGCGCCGCATCGTCGCGGGGTTTAGCGGCGGCTCTGGGAATGGGGGGCGGAGAAGGGTTTAAGCCGGGGAATGTCGCACGGCGGCGCCGCCGGCGGGCAGTCCAATCGATCGATCGGGTGGTGGTGTCTCTTGCTTGCCCTGGCAAATTTTGGCCCAACCCAACTGCCGCCGAACAAAAACAACAATATCTGGTCCATGCGCACGGCCCAGTGGACTCAGATGAGCACCGTGTACTTTTTCCATCAATATCTCAACGGAAATAATCAGGAAGCAAAAAAACTGGTGTAGCACATTTTTGAGGACGCTATCAGAAAACCCGCTGTGAATACTCGACCTCAAGCATCCCTGCGGGTTGGGCTGGAATAACGAGCTCTGCTCGGCTCATCAAGCTTGTGATTGATAAGACTAAGCTTGTTAAGGATATCGAGCTAAGTCATTCATGTTAATGGTCCATGAGGAGAACATATTGAACTGGGACTTGTTAACAATCTTAATGAGTAGCTCACGAACAACATATGCTTGATTGTTTAACTCATTAACATTAATGAGCGAAATTTGTTGCTTAGCTCAGATTGTTAAGAAAATGAGCCGAGCACAACTGAGTCAAGCAAACGAGAACTTATTTAGCTCACTGAGCTTCAAGCTTTATGTCTAGCCCTACCTACGAGCAAAATCCTGATAGAGCTTCCCTAACCTAACACGCAACAATATTACTATTCTCCAACAAAGTTTCAAGAAACAACACCCATCACCACTAAAACAACACAAGACTCCAATTCTTCAGACATTGGTCACCATCGGCAGTCCAATAGTGCTTCTGGCATCCCCTGTGAATTCTTCTAGCGCTTCACGCAATCCTGAGCAGTCCTGGCCAGCTCCATTTGTGATCTCCATCTTCTCTTATTCAACATATAATTGTGCCCAATGTTTCAACAAAGCACAAGTCGTGAAAACAATAGTTATAGGGGATCTCAAGCAATATCTCTCGAAAGTGATCTTATTTCTTGTTGTCTATATTGACCAACACACTACTGCAAGTAGAAGATTTTGGGAAAGTCTTAGTTTTAAACACACAACACATTGCCGGATTGATTTTGGACAAGTCTTAGTTTTAAACACTGCACCAATAACACTACAAACAACCTTAGCCGGAGGGCAAGCCAAAAACAAATGATTTATATCTTCATCTTGAGCACAAAAGGAGCAAGCATGCAACCAGTCCACTTTATTTTTTGAGATTATCTCTAGTTAGCACTGCATTTGTCCCAAGTTACCATAGAAAACATTATCTTCAAAGGAAATTTAGACTTTCAAATCCATTTATTACTTAAACCTGCAATATATCTCTCTAACTGCTAGTACATAGATTTTGTTGTAAAAAGTTCTTTCTTGTCTAAACCAAAGGATATCCCATTATATCCTCAGAAATAGGAATTCCTTGGCATTTTTTAAGATATAATTTCATTGATCAATTAACTCAGGATCCAACCCTTCTCCTAAATGAAACATCAAAAATACAATGCAAACACTAAATGAAAAGTTTTATCAAGTTCTTGGCAAATTTTAAACAACATAGGATAAGCATCTTGTAGGCTAGCTCCATCAAGTCAACAATATTTTCAAAACCTCAAAAGATTACCACTATTCAATTTAACTCGCCTTCCCTCCATATAAAAATCTATTCTAAAAACAAAAAAACTAGCCAAAGTCCGATCTTTAGATACGCATGTTTGTACAACGCTGGAGCCACCAGGTGTGGTGCATTTTATAGTTTACTTAATGGTATATATGTGTAAGGATGTATGTAGGTCACAGTGCGCTATGGAGTACAACAAAAACCAGAGTACTAGTATATTAAAAAGAAGTATGCTTACTCTGGAAATTGAAGTATAAGTACAAAGAAAACAAAGTACGCAATGAAAAATACACTAGAAGTACAATGAAAACCAGAGTACAAGTACAATAAAAGTGAAGTATAAATTTACTAATTTTAGAAGTAAAAAATCAAAACCTATAAACATGAGATCAAGGCCTCAACGCAAGAATCGCAATAGTGACAACTACTCGTAATTCAGATAAATGGTCAAAATATATTTTAGTTTGAATATTTGGTCCGATAAAATCAAAGGAAAAACTCACTTCCGTGCTCGACTTACAAAATAGGGGAATTCCTCGGCACTGAAAACCGAAGTACAGATATAGTAAAACGTGAGTGCAAGTACACCAAAAACCAGGTTTTAGAAGTGCAATAAAATTCAGTGAACCTATCAATATGGGATATTTTTAAAATCTCTCAACATGAGAAATGCGAGAGTAAAAATGGTTTGTAGTTCGGAGGAACGGTTCTAAAGATATTTTATTTAAAAAAATCAAAACTATGAGAGAGGGACTAGCTTATTCTCCGACTACGGAGGACTACTTCTCTGAGGATGACTACTTTCCCACTGTAAGCTTCCTTGTCAACATGGCCATTTCCAACGAAGACCTATGAACACGTCTTCTTCCTCTGCAAGTTCTTACACGAGGGATTAGGTTTTGGTTCTAGCAGTACTACATATCAATTTGGACATGTTGTTTTCATCCAATTTATTAGATCGCATCCATAAATTTTATTTGACCCAATTATCATGAATATTATGTTTTACTTTCATATTTCTAGATTTAATCATACAGAAAATTGCCAACATATTTAAAAAAAATATTTACATATTCTTTTTGGGAATCAGTTTTTGAATACATACGGGAAAACCAGGTAGAGGAGTTTTGACACCCAAGCTCATATGAGCTCTTTTTATGGGCCACACACTTGTTCTAGGAATCTGTGCCATCTTTGATAGTCAGTGGGATATGGAAATATCCGAAACGAGGAATATATGCTATACATATAGATCACTAGATGCAACAATGCCGCCACCTAGTGTGAGAGAGGGGTCGTAGTTGAGTTCCTATCGAATACGCTGGCCGATCAAGCAAATTATGAGCATGGTGCTCAATTATTTACACTGACCTGGTGCAGATGTGAGTCGAGATAACTCAGTGTTCTATTTTAGAAAACGACTTACCACTCAAATACGGACCTTCTACATGTTTCTTTATCTAAAACGAGTGGTCCATAAAAAGGGCACATATGTGTCTAGGTTCAGAATAGCTTTTCCGGGAAAACCATCCCTTTTCATGTCTGCCGAGCCATTCGTTTTAGCACGGTGGCTACATCCATGAAGCCAAATCTTTATTCGGACAATGCCAAATACATGATAGGAAAAAAGAAGGAACGTGGATGCTTTATTTATTCCACACATAGTAAGTGAATCAATCCCTTAAATGGCCCATGTAGCAGCATAAACCAATGCTGTGCGGGAACTGCAAAACGTATTCATCCCTGTTGAGGATCAAATAGGAGGAGGAACAGATTCAGCAGCCGACCCACCATGGAGCCGTGTGTGAGGCGTGTGTGACACGGGGAGGGATCCTACCTGGATGCCACATTCTCCTAACCCCCACTACGACGAGATGTTTTATGGTACCCTCAAATGAATATTAGCCATTTATTTTTGTGTATCCAATGGCCCATATCAATTCATACTAGTCCAAAAAAGATGACTAGTGCAATTCATACTACTCTACAAAATCATCACATTTCGTAGACTGGGGTGGCCCAACAGCTCCCTGGCCCAAAAGCCTCACACGACATTGCTTATAACTAATCAAGTGCTTTTTCAACTCTCCCTCCTTTTTAGAAAACTACTCCTATAATCGTTTCCGTACATCTCACGTGCGGGGAGGTTAGACCATTCTTTTTTTGGGAACTCTTGGCCATGAGATGCAAACAGAATCAACATTTTGATTAGAAGAGTTTCCCGGTATCACAATCAACTAGCCATAGACACAACCAAAGCCAAGAGGCAGTGAACGTGATATAGTGATGCATGCAGTTATAGAAGAGTAACTATTAATATTCCAGAGAATGTAGACAACAGATTTCAAATATCCCATTCCAATCATCTGACTAATACTATAATTTCATCACAAAAAGAACTGTGCACATCAGGACATAACAGAACTGAACCATTCAGTACATTTTCATTCATACTATTCAATGGATTCAAGATTACTACATTATATAGAACTGAACTGCTGCCAGCGTGATCAACGGACTGTGAATGACTCAACATGGGAGGTTGATATACAGGAAAAACAAAAGAAAAATAAAATCGGCACAAACAAGCTTATCACTTTCTGCAACAAATCGATCGACTGAAACATGTTAACAGCAGCCGCTTGCAGCAGTCAGCTTCAGGTGAATTCTGCTTGAGATATTCTTATTTGCCCAAAAGAAGCATCCACTAGGAGCCTCGACGTGTCCAATATCTGCATTGTGAGCGGGTTAAGACGCAAACAATTGTACTACAGATATGCTGAATCTAAAAAGTGTAATATGTTGCTAAGAATAAACCATGCCAGATAGCCAAAGGAAACAATAGCTGAAAATCAGAACATACCTTCAATCCTCAAAGCACTGCTCTACATTCACTCTGATTTTGGTACTGCAGTCGAGAAATAAGCATCCGTAAGATAACTTGTTATAAAAGATAAAAGGCATCCCTGCCCGACTTTAAATTAATAAAGCCGCCACGAGTTCACAACAGACACAACTCAGTCATACAGTACCCTTACAAAGGCGAAATTCACAAGGCAACACTTGCCTTGCGCGCCCCACAGCTAAAACAAGAAGTTTAAAACAAGTACTCAGGTTACAACAGCTTGTCCTGGAGAAGGAGTGGATCTTGTTTGACGATATAAGCAGCGGAGGGCGTCAATCATGGAGTCGATTCTGTCAACGTGCTTCTCCTTCATGAGGGGCCTCCAAAGCTGTTGGGGAAAATATTTTCAATGGTAAGCTTGTTACGAATGAGCCAAAGTGCCCAACATTGAGCTGCAAACAAAGTCCAGAAAGAGTGCTGCTGCCTAGGGTTAAGAGGGTTAATAATCGACAGGAAATCAGGAAGGCATTGGGGGTTCCACTGAACTCCAAATGCTTCCCTGATTCCACTCCACATCAATCTTGCAAAGGCACATGAAAAGAAAATGTGGTTAATTGATTCCACTGCACCACAGAGAGCGCAAAAGCCATTAGATTTTCCATGCCGGCGATTAATCTGCTCATTAACTGGCATTTTTCCTTTAGCCATCTGCCATAGGAAAATTTTGATTTTTAAGGGGAGCTTCGCTTTCCAGAGAAGCTTTTCGTGAGGCAGGCTGGGACCATGGTTTATTTTACGGTAGAGAGAAGAAACCGAGAATTTCCCCCCAGGTTCCAAAGCCCATGAGACCTGATCATCGATGGCTGTAGGCTGACAGTGGTGGAGGTCCTGCACTAGGAGCTCCCAGGCACTTAATTCATCGATTCCAAAGGAACGTCTGAACTGGAGAGAGCTTGGAGAGATTGGAAGGGCACGAGCAACCGAGATTGATTTTGAGGTACAAATGTCAAAAAGTCTTGGAAATCTGATGGCAAGGGGGCCCTCCCCTTGCCACCAGTCAGTCCAGAACAGAATTTTTTCCCCAGAGCCAAGATGGAATTTAGCCCCTAATTTGAACAAGTGTTTGATCTTATTAATACTGCGCCAAAATTGAGATCCACCTTGACTGTTACGAGCAAAGATGTTGTCCACGCTCAAGTATTTAGCTCGAAGTAACTTGTACCACAGATTATGATGTTCTTGTGGGTCAAAGATTCTCCAGATCCATTTAATCATCAGGGCAGAATTGAAATATCTTGAGTTAATGATTCCCAGCCCTCCTTGGTCCTTTGGTCGGCACACTTCCGGCCAGTTAACCCAGTGATAGCTGCGTTTGTCTGAGACACCTTCCCAGAAAAACCTTGCTAAGATCTTATCAAACGCAGCATGAGTGCCGTCAGCGAGAAGAAAGAGACCCATCGCATACATAGTCAAGCTGGACAGAGATGAGTTGATGAGAGTTAGTCGAGCTGCAGATGACATGAATCGACCTTGCCAAGGATCAACTCGATGCCCCACCTTGCCCACCAAGCCTTCCCATTCGATCATGGAGAGAGGTCGATCAGCCATTGGAAAACCAAGATAAGTGAAAGGAAAAGATCCCTGCTTGCAATTGAGAGCATTTGCCACTCTGGTTTGCTCTTCTGGGGAAGCTCCCATGACAATGACCTCGCTCTTGAGGAAATTGATCTTAAGACCAGACAAAATTTCGAAAGCAATCAGAAGGAATTTCAGATTAATTATAGAGTTATCATCCAACTCAATAAGTAAGATTGTGTCGTCTGCGTACTGAAGATGAGTTACCCCTCCTTGAATCAGGTGAGAAACGACACCCTTAATGTGTCCGGCATTACTAGCCGCGTCTAGCATGGCAGAGAGGGCATCAGCCATGAAGTTGAAGAGCAAGGGGGAGATGGGGTCACCCTGACGAACTCCTCTCTTGTTACGAAAGAAGGGACCGATCTCCCCATTAATCTGGATTGCAGTTTGAGCCCTAGTGACTAATTGCATTAATCTATGCACATTGCCCGTCTCAAAACCCTTTCGAGAGAGGACAGTTTGCAGAAAAGCCCAGCTCACTCTGTCGTAGGCCTTCTCAAAATCCAGTTTCAGGATTACTGCACGATGACCTGAGAATTTGATTTCATCTAGAATTTCATGAAGTGCCAGGGCACCATCATGAATAAGTCTACCTTTAATGAAAGCAGTTTGAGTAGGAGAGATCACACGATGCGCTATCGGTGATAACCTACTAGCAAAAGCTTTGGAGATGAACTTAAAGACTACGTTGATCAAAGCAATGGGACGAAAAAGCTTGATAGAGTCTGCACCAGGAACCTTGGGCAGAAGGGTAATCACAGCAAAGTTCAGTCTAGAGATATCCAATCTACCCAAAGAAAGGTCATTGAGTATGCGAAGGATAAGATGTTTTAACATTGGCCAAAAGGATTTAAAAAAGGCCACAGGGAAGCCATCTGGCCCAGGTGCCGTATCGATCTTTGTTTGAGCAAGAACCTCATCTAGTTCCTGCTGTGAAAAGGATAGGGCAAAATTCTCATTCTCCTCGGCAGAAACTCGTGAAGAAACATCCCACAGGTCGCTAACCAGAGTTAGAAGCTGAGGTTCATCAGTACCCATCAGTTCACGGTAGAAAGCATACACATGAGATTGAATATCTTGTTGGACAGAGATTGAACCAGATGGAGTAGATAGGGAGGTGATGGCACACTTTCTCCTTCTCCCATTCGCAATGGCATGAAAATAGGCAGTATTGGCATCACCTTGTACTGTCCATTTAATGCGGCTACGTTGCCTCCAGTAATCCTCTTCCTTCTGATAGAGGTTGACTAGAGATTCTTCTAGATGATAGCGTCGCACCCAACCTTCATCATTCAGTCCTATTCCATCTGCAACCAGATCCAGCTCTTGTATCTGTTGCAAAATAGAGTCTTTCTCATATCTTAGGTCCCTGCGAAGATTGGCGCCCCAGCCCTTGAGGTATCGTCGCAGGAGACCAATATGGTAGTGCCAGAAACCAATAGCATCAAAGAAGCTACCTTGAGCAGGAGAGAAGGTTCCCCATTTATTCTTGATCAAATCAGAGAACCCTGGCGTCACCAACCAGGAGTTTTCAAAGAAAAATCTGCTTGCCCTAGGAGCCAAATCCGTCCCAGTGGCAAAGACTAGAGGAGTGTGATCAGAGCCTATACTAGATTCAGCTACCAGCGAAAGTAAGGGGAAGGCAGTTTCCCACTGAGGAGAAATCAGAACTCTGTCCAGCACGCTGCGGACAGGGTTCAACTGCTTGTTTGTCCAAGTGAACCGAGCACCCGAACGAACAACTTCTCTAAGTTGTAGGCGGGCAATAGAATCATTGAACATGTTCACCCTCGGCCAATCAATGTTTCTGTTATTCTTGTCATTTCTCCCTCTAATCAAATTAAAGTCTCCCGCCACCAAGACTGGAGAGGTTGCCCTGGATACTACGTCCTCCAGCTCTTGGAGAAACAGAGGAGAGCGGCTGTGATCAGCAGGACCGTAAACTCCCACAAACTGGAAGAAGAAACGGGAAGCTTTTAGGACAAGTTGGATTGAGATAAGGAACTCTCCCTTATGAACAATTCCAACATCAAAACAAGAATCTCTAAAGCCAGCCAATAGGCCACCCGAATGCCCAGATGCGGGGAGCCAAGTCCAGAAGAATTTATCTCCAACTTCTAAACTCTCCAACTCTTGGAGGGAGAAGTCTTGTCTAATAGTTTCTTGAAGGAAAAGAATATCGACCTGCGCGTTTCTAAGAAAGTCTCTGAGCTGGTTTCGGCGCCCTCTGCGTCCGAAACCCCGGATATTCCAAATGAGCACTCTCATTTGGGAACAACTGGAGAAGCTCGTGCTTGGCGAGCTGGAGTTTTCCTTAAGGTTCTGGGAGCCTGAGCATAATCAACAGCCACATGGTTTTTACCAGCGCGTTTCGGCTTAGGAATGACTGGGATAGATTGCGCTAGTGGGCGCGTAGGAGATGACGTGAGGGGAACTGGTTCGCCAGCAGCCACACTGGCTGGAGTTTGCGAATCCCTTGCAGCCTCTGCTGCTCGGGCAGTTTCTTCTTCTGCACGTTTTGCAGCCAGCGCTTGGGCTTGAGCGAGAGAAGCTTGAGCAAGTTCTTTAGCTTTAACAAGAGAAATTAAATCCCCAGCAATCCCCACCCCAGAACATAAAGCAAGCCCCGAATCCAAAGCTACCTCAAGGAGATGATCATCCGGAATAGAAGAAAGAAGCACAAAATCGGCCGAGGGAGCAGGCATACCTGGGGAATCCTTCGATGCCTGCACGCGTACGGCCTTCTGCAACATGTTCTCAGCGTCCTTTCCTTTGTTCCTTCCACTCTTGCGCGTGCCAGAGGTTGGAGTAGCCGAGGTGATGGTTGAAGCAACAGAGCCTGACTTGGAGGTCTTGGATGGAGACGCGGAGGTAAGCACAGGAGAAGCCGCCACTGCCGCAGAGCGCTTTCCTTGAGCAACAAGCATGCCTGCCGACGCCTCAGCAGTAAGGTCCAGTTTCTTAGCCACCCCGGCAAAAGACCGTCCCACCTTGAGCTTCTTGCAATGCTGGGCGAGGGTCTCATTCTCAAAATCCCATTGAGTGGGGCTCTCCCAGCCAATGTCAGCGCGATCCTCCGCAGATAGTTTGCACAGTTTGTCAGGGGAGAAATGGGGCCCTCCCACCTCCGAGGAAAGCACCGGCGAGTCTGAGATGGAGATTGGGGACACAGCAGCCGCGAGCTTCGCTGCAAAGGAAGGACCCGCCTCCAAGTTGGAGCCGTATTGACGGATGAATGGAGCAGGCGCCGAGGAAGGCGACGCTACACGTTTAGCTTTCTCCTGAAGGACTGGCGCACTGCATGTGTCCTTCCTTGGTGGTTTTACCCCGGCCTTCTTTGGCCTAGATTTGGGCAAGGAACTTGACTGCTGGCCAGCAGGACCCTTGTCCTTAGAAGCTTGAGTAGCTGGGGGATCCGAGGTCTTCGATTTCTTCCTTTTCCAGTGAGCATCAGAGTCGTTCTGATCAGTTGCATCTTGGTCTTCTTCATCGTCCTTGTCAGAGTCATGATCAGGTTTGCTTGGAGGAGGTGGGGGTGCCGAGCTGTGAGATGAGGTCTTCTTGACAGGAACGATTTCCACACGATAACCCTTGCCATTGACATAGAGCGGTACAACAAGCTTGGGAAGTTCAGGTGTATGCACATGGAACTGGACAAGAACTGCTTTCGGCTCCTTGATAAGTGACTGAGCATCCACCTGCAGCGGCTTCCCTACCATCCCCAGAGCTGATTTGAGTCGCTCTGACTCCAGCAGGCAAGGAGGAACGCCAAGCACTTTGGCCCAGCTCTCTGTCAGTGGCGGCGGCGCGCCCAGAGGGTTGTTGATAGAGTCTAGCACGATAATCCTGATTCTGCTACCAGGAAGAGCCAAATCCGCCGCATTCTTGCAAAGTTTGAGACTGTCGGCAGTGGGGAAGACCACCGAGAAATCAGTCTCACTTAGCCGGCGCACCTGCCAGTTCCAATCGTCACAGACCAGCAGCTTCAGACCATCTTCAAGGACCTGCTCGTTAGCCCTAGGATCATCAACCAACACATAGGCTAGATTAGGAGGCTCGGAGCAAGGAAGTGGAGGGACGTTGTCCATTGCATAGAAACCCTTTCCATCAATGGCAAAGCCAAACCATTTCACCTCCAGCTGCTTGGGGGCCAAAGGGCACATGGCCGTGGTGTGGCCGTCAATGTCGCACAACGCACAGTGAGGCGGCGCCTTGCAGTTGGATTGGTAGTGGCCTGGCAGAGAACAGTTGAAGTAGGTGATTACCGGTTTGGACGCGACTGGCTCGACCTCGAGCACATCGGACTGAGACGAGGTGCCCACAGAAGGATGCAGTGAGGACGAGGCAGGGGTGTCAGTCACCAGGCGGGGCTTCGGCTTGCTGGAGACCACCTTGCGCTTCATGGGTCTCCCTCCTCCCCCGGCTCTCGGGTAGAAGGGGCCTGGGGCAGCGCGCCCTGCGTCCCCATCAAAGCGACCCGAATCAGCGATGCGAGGTGGAGATCTGTCCCCTTGCCGACCTCTGCGACGGTTGGCCTCGTTCTGCCGCTCGATCTGTCTCTCCAGTAATAGGCGGAGCTCCGATTCGGACAACGAATCGACCCTGCGCTCCTCTAGCGGAAGGGTTTCATCGAAAGAGCGCTTCAGGCTCTGGCGGTTGTCCCAGGAATCACGGTCGTCCCTACGGCCGTGGTCCATGGTGGGAGGGGAGGGAGGTAGTGGGAGAAGAAGGACGCGAGTGAGGAACGGAGGGAGACAGGCGCGCTGCAGATCTGGAAGGGCGGCGGGGAAGGAGAGAGTGGGATCTAGGGTTCCCACTGGTCTCCACGCCCACTTATATATGCGGGAGAAAAGCAGCGTCAACCGAGCAGGGCCGGTAACGGGCTTAGCAGGCTGGGCCTTGGAGATGGGCCGCACGCCGTCCACCAACCCCACCCCAGTAGAGACCGAGTCCCTGACCGAAGGGGCCCGCACCTGTCCTGGACTGAGCGGACCACGATGCTCCACGTCACCCCGTTCCCCATCGAACTGAGACGCATCTAGATCTGAGGACAGCAGCGGCGGCGTCCCAAGAACCACCGGCGAGGAGGGGGCCGCCGGCACCTCGAAGGACCAGGACCCAACCTGGAGCTTGAACGGAGTAGGCTCCACTGAGTCGCTGCCGAAAGCGCCACCCTTAGCGCCCGGGAGTGGCGGGAAGTCCGATAAACCGAAGGAAGGAGAAGCCCGACGCAACTCCGGCGACCTCGACCTCGAGGAGCTCCGATGTTGCAGCGGCCGACTATGGCGAGTTAGAGATCCCTGATCCAGACCCAAAAAGTCACCGAGAACCCTGGCGGACGGTGGAGACCGGGCGCTCCGATCTCCGGCGACCGCGCCAGTCAACTCTTCGCTCTCCCAGATCTCGTCGTCGGAATCACCAAACTCCGACGCGAGAGCCCAAAACCTAGACCCGAACGCCCCCGCCGTCGCCCTCACTGGCGCCGGAGAGGAAAAGCCGCCTCCGGCGACCTCGTGCCGGAGGGGAAGCGCGGAGCTCCGAGCGTCGCCCACTGCGTCGCGGGAGCCCAGCCTAACGGTCATTTTTCCGTTCAAAGATTGATTATCTGCCATAACTTGTTATAGCCCAGCAAGAAACACATAAAAACAAAACAAATAGTTTCGCTACACCGTGTAATCTTTCTTATATTTATTAACTGAAGGCACCATAGCAGGCTCTACGTTAATCCTAGAAACAAACAATGTAAACCATCCAATTGAATTTAAGAATAAAATTATAACCCTTAGATTTGTGGTTGACTCCTCGATCGATCGGAACCCACCTGTAGATTGTCTGCGTAGCAGTCGTGGGGTCATTGGTCTCTGCCTCCTGCTTCCCCTCCTAGCATACGTATGTGTGTCAGTACGTTGGACAGATCTAGAGAAGTCGCCATTAGCTGAAAATCAACGGTGGGGTTCGATCACCACCAGCATGCCGAGAAACAGCTAGGAGCTCCTGCCCTGTACGTGCCGTAGATAATTACGAGCCCTTAGATTACCCAGTTCGTACCGGTAGAAAACAGCCCCGTCTTCTTCACGCGCAATACCGTAATATCACAGGCAGCGTGCTGTCAACGGAAAAAATATCCCTCCACCACGATCTCTTGGCAGCGGCCGTGGTACGTACCAATTCCTAGAGTCCCATCCTTGAACATGGAAAGGGCGCGCTTGACGGTCAGCGGACTGAATGATTTCGGATCTCTTTATCTAAGTAGATCTCTTTTAAGTTCCGCTGCTTTCAATTGAAAATTAGTTTTCTTTTCGTATACTATGGTTGCAAACAATCAATCCTGGTGACAGAAGTCACAGAACCAAGGTTAGGTTAGTCATTAGTGCGCTCCAAAAAGGACCGGTGCCTCACGCTTAATTCTGTAATCCTCATCGCTTTGGATTTTTTTTTGCAGCCTCCCAGCTTAATTAGTAACGTGGTCACTGTGAGAGTTTTTCAGATCAAAGTGCATTGCGGTGCGAACGAAGTTTATTTTCCTTGAAAAAGCTTCTTTCTATTATCGTTTTTTGAGCTGATCGGCTCCTATGAATATGTGGTCCGGCCTGCTAAATAATGAGTGCATTTAGCCTCAAATTTTCAGTCTCACTGGGAACAGCTAACAAAGCTTTAGTATGCGTAGCTAGCATTACAACCATAGATGTGACATTGGGGAAAACAAGGTAGTAGTAGTATTTTTATCACTCAATTAACTTTGGTACCTGAAGCCAGAAATATTTTTATACTTATATCTACAAGATACAATAGACACGAAAGCTATGAAGGGCCTGAAAGGATTCTCTATGGCACAGAATAATTTTCAAGATTATATAGAAATTTAGTGCAATTAACTGAGATTTTGATTGATTTTCATCTCAAGAAATTCAAAACTTTCCTAGCTAAACAGTCATCACATCCCTACTATGTATGACAATGAGAGGAGAAAAGAATTACCCATGATGATCCCTTTGCGCCCGTCTGTAGTATGAGCAGGTCAATGTCCTGCTCTTCTAGTGCATATGAAATGGTAAGAACAACACTGCTCATTGTTACCGGTGGGAGTTCAGCGGTGTCATGCAGCGTCGAGGGATACCGCCTCCGGTCTGGAAGAGGAGACAACGCGCTCGCGCGTCCTCCGCCGTCGACGGAGGCGACGTGCGCGGTGGCGGCGCTCTGCTATGGTGTGTGGGTGCTGGCCGCCTGCGAGATGGATGCGCTGGCCGCGTGCGATCTGGTGGAGGCAACAACGGCGTCTGGAGGTGGAGGCAGCGGCGGGGTCTCGAGGCGGCGTCAAGGCATCTGGATGTGGAGACGACGGCGGCGTCTGGAGGCGGGGTCGACGCGGTGTCTGGAGGCCGAGGCGGCGGCAGGGTCTGGAGGCGGAGGCGGAGGCGGCAGTGGGGTCTGGAGGTGGAGGCCGCGGCCAGGTCTTGAGGTGTCGGCATCGTCGACGGCGGCATCTGGAGATTGTGTCGGTGTCTTGCCGAGGTTCCTTTCATACTAGTGCTCTCTTATGACTAGCAGCATGATTAGCAAAAATGTACCGTAAAAGAGGGCTTGCTCAAAAGCTAATGAATCCTGCTGCTGCGTCAAAATGCCATTAATCGATCCAATCAGAAGTAAGTATATATTGATGTGAATACTGTTAGTTAGGGGCTGATGCGTGCACATCAGCCTTCTCTAACGTACGGCTCATATGGCTCCATTCCCTCAAGGCATCTGCTCCAGTACAACCCCCCTTTCAAACTCACATCAAACTGAAACACAAAGACGGCTGAGATCATCCGATACCTCTTCATTATTAATAAAAAAGGGTATACAAAGCCATATACAAAGCCCGTATTACCCAACTAGATTAGTACGAAACTGATCTATGTATAGAAGTTTGTACGTATGTATGTCCGCCGACTCATCTCGAGCATGCCACACGGTGGTGGCCATGGCCGGTGGGATGGTAGCTGGTAGTGGGTGAAGACGATGGCGGCCATGGCACATAGCGTGAGTACGGCTTCATAGGGCGCGGGGCGGCAACAAAGACGGCAGCGGGGCAGCGACGAAGGCGGCGACGCGCGGGGCGGTGAGGAAGCCGGCGGCACACGGGGCGGTGACGAAGGGTGCGGCGCATGCTAGCCAGCCTGTCCGTCTGTGAAGACGAGACTGTCCGATGGGGCGGCTGGGACATGGCAGGGTGAGATCGCCGGCCTGTCCGGCTCCTTAGACAAGACAGTCCGGCGACGCGGCGGCGACGATCACGAGGTTGGCTGGCGGCTTTGCAAGGTCGGCCGTCCGCGGTGATGATCGGCGGCGGCGGCGATCGCCGTGGTGAAAGGGAGGGACTAAAGGTTGGAAAGAACGTGGGAGAGATCAGATGTTGAAGAGATATTCTTATGTCTATACGTACATATACGTACTTTTGTATACGGGTTTGGATATGGGTTTCGATGGGCTCAATTGAGTTTGTGGGGGTTGTACCGGAGCAAGGCTCTTCCCTCAATGGAGAGAGTTGGCGTAAACATACACTACTACTTTTGAAAATGGAATAAACAATTAGTTTCTCACTCAAAACTAAAAGCAGTTGGTGTATGTCGGATTAAGTGGTTATCCCATTGAGTGAGGATCTGCAGGTGTTTTATGTTAGTGGAAGGTAGCTTATTGAGAGCCCAACTTCAAGCACCTGATCGCCCATTCGCCCTTCACGCAATGAGCGTTTGACACGATATGAATTGCCTTTTGGTCTGGGTTAGTGCAGCTATCACCGTAAACATATTCGCCTCTCATACCATCATTATCCTAGAAATAGGAATTGCCCTCACAGATGTCTAGGAGCATCAAAATTACTATGCAAACAGTGTTCAAAAGTTCTATTAGGTTATTGGCAAATGTCAAACAAAATAGGATAACCATCTTGTAAACTACCTCCATCAAGCCAACAATCTTTCCAAAACCTGAAGAGATTACCACTGTTCAATTTCACTCTCCTACCTGTTAAGGTGAGAGCCCAAGCGTGACGCACAACCCGGGCAAATCACTACTTGCTTGTGTGAATAAACTTGAGGATAGTTTCAACCAATAGATGCAGCGAAAATATAGACACAATCACAAAGCACAAGTGACACAAGGATTTACGTGGAAAACCTCCTCAAGGTGAGGAGGGAAAAACCACGGGTGTGGACCAACCGGTCCACGCAAGCTTTACTATGAGCAACCTTGATACAGAGTCTCTCTAGAACATCTAAAGATTACAACACACTTCTCCTCGTTGCCCACCGGCAACAACAACAACCACAAGAGGTAAGATACAACAAAGACAGAGATATCACAGCTTCTGTCCCCTTCAGCAATCAGCAAACTGCTCTCAAACCGCAGACCCAAATAGCACGAAACTTGGTAGACAAGTAGACATATGAGTTCCCAACATACTGACCAAAAATCAGCTCAATCGGACACCGATTGCCTACCCAAACTGTTTGTCTTCCAAAACTGCTCTGTGCTGAAACTGCAGCAGTCCGACCTGACAAAACTGCTCTCAAATCTGAACCTCCACTGACTCAAATCTCAAACTGTGTAACCGGATCGAAGTACTCAAAGTAAGGAACGAGCTCACCGAGTTTGGAGCCAATCCAAGCACGTTTGAGCCTCCAAACACCAGCTTGAAGACAGACCGGTCAGAACTCAGAAATCTGGACAGATTCACCTCTTCTTCTTCTTCCCCTCTTCTCACTTGGTTGTGGTGTTCTAGTGTGTTCTCTCACCCTCTCATAGCAGTAGCCACGTTGTTGGCTTGCTCTCTTGCTCTCTAACACTGCCACCAAAGTGGCTAGGGTTTTCTCCTTTATACCTCCCAAGGAGGCACCTCAGCCGTTGGATGCGAACCTCGATCAACGGTTGATACGTGTTGGACTTCTTGGGCTGATGTTGGGCTGCCAACACACATCCATGTGGAGGGACATGGCCCAACAAACTCCCCCTCCCGACATCATGGAGGGTCTCACTGCCAACCGGCAGTCATGCCGGCGAGCCGACGACATACATCGATCTTTGCTCTTGTCACCACCTTGGTCAACATATCAGCCCCATTGTCATCTGTGTGCACCTTCTCAAGTTGCAGTTGTTTGGAACTCAGCATGTTTCGAATCCAATGGTAGCGTACCTCAATATGCTTCGACCTTGAATGAAAACTTGCATTCTTACTTAGGTGAATAGCACTTTGGTTGTCACAAAACAGCACATACTTGTCTTGCTTAAACCCAAGCTCACAAGCCAATCCTTTCAGCCACAATAGCTCTTTGCTCGCCTTTGTTACTGCGGTGAACTCGGCCTCAGTTGTGTTCAAAGCCACACACTTTTGCAACCTGCTTTGCCATGACACTGCTCCCCCTGAATGGGTAACCAAATAACCCGAAGTAGACTTTCTGCCATCAATATCTCCTGCCAAATCTGAATCTGAATATGCAATCAGCTTGGCCTCATTGCCACCAAAACAGAGCTTCATATTGGTGCTGCCCCGGAGATACCTCAAGATCCACTTCACGGCTTCCCAATGTGGTCTTCCTGGATTAGACATAAATCTGCTCACAGTACTAACCGCTTGAGCAATGTCGGGCCGTGTGCATACCATAGCATACATCAAACTCCCAACCGCTGAGACATAAGGAACATTCTGCATTTCTTTTTCCATCTTTTCAGTGGAGGGACATTGCTTCTTGCTCAACTTAAAGTGAGCTGCTAGTGGACAACTGACTTCCCTTGCTTCGTCCATCTTGAACTTGCGAAGTACTTTCTCAATGTATTTCTCTTGAGACAAGTACAACTTGTTGGATTTTCTGTCTCTCTCAATTCTCATACCGAGAATACACTTTGCTGCACCCAAGTCTTTCATGGCAAAACTTTTGCTCAACTCTTTCTTTAGTCTAGCAATCCTAGAGACATTCTTGCCAACAATCAAGATATCATCAACATAGAGCAACAGAATAATATAATCATCACCTGAGAACCTCTTAATAAATACACAATGGTCTGAGCTACATCGCTTGTAGCCTTGCTCCCCCATGACAGATTCAAACTTCATGTACCATTGTCTTGGTGCTTGTTTTAGGCCATAGAGACTTTTCTTCAGCTTGCACACATAGTCTTCTTTGCCTTTAACAAGAAACCCCTCGGGTTGCTCCGTGTAGATTTCTTCCTCCAACTCTCCATGTAGGAAAGCTGTCTTCACATCCATTTGCTCAACTTCCAAGTTAAGACTTGCTGCCACGCCAAGGATCATTCTTATAGATGTCATCTTCACCACCGGAGAGAATATTTCATCAAAGTCAATACCCTTCCTTTGGCTGAATCCTTTCACAACTAGCCTGGCCTTGTACCTCGGATGTGACGTGTGCTCTTCTTGCTTGATTCTGTAGACCCACTTGTTCTTCAGAACTTTCTTGCCCTTAGGCAACTTCACCAGCTCATATGTATGATTCTTATGCAAGGAATCCATCTCTTCTTGCATAGCCTTATTCCACTCCTTCTTGTTCTCATCTTTCATTGCCTCTGAAAAGCACTCAGGTTCTGAACCATCAGACAATAACACCACATATTGACCTGATGCATACCTAGTGTTAGGAACACGGTCTCTGCTGGACCGTCTGAGTGGAGCTGCTGGTGGACTATCTGGTACTGGTGCTTCTTGCTGATCATGATCATTTTCTTCAGCATCATCATACTCTTGCTGCTGGGGAGCATCTTCTTCTCCACCTGTACCACTATGTGCATCATCTTGCACATCTTCTGCATCATCATTTTCAGCTTCTGGTTGAGCTGAGCCTGCAGGTTCTGGGTCAGAATCATCTCTATCTTGCTACTGTTTTTGAGGAGGAACACCCACCGGAATTGACTCCGGAACTTTATTCTTTGTCTTCACAATATCCTCAATTGTTTGGTCTTCAACAAACACAACATCACGGCTTCTCACAACTTTTCTTTCTATTGGATCAAACAACTTGTAGCCAAACTGATCACCTCCATAGCCAAGAAATATGCACTGTCGTGTCTTTGAATCAAGCTTTGACCTCTCATCTTGAGGGATATGAACAAAGGCCTTGCACCCGAAAACCTTCAAGTGATCATATGAGACTTCCTTGCCATAAAAGACCTTGTTAGGAACTTCTCCTTGCAATGGATAACTAAGATAAACTGCAGCCAACAAAGCTTCTCCCCAATAATGTTTCGGTAGCTTTGAACTTGACAGCAAGCATCTAACTCTCTCCACAATTGTCCTGTTCATCCTCTCAGCAAGACCATTCAGCTGTGGTGTCTTCGGAGGAGTAAATTGGTGCCTAATTCCCAACTCCTTGCAATAGGCATCAAATGGGCCAATATACTCTCCCCCATTATCAGTGCGAAGGCACTTGATCTTCTTCTCAGTTTCTCTCTCAACTGAGACTTGGAATTGCTTGAATACACTTAGTACTTGATCTTTGGTCTTCAATACATAGACCCAAACCTTTCTGGAAAAGTCATCAATAAATGTGACAAAGTACTTTGCTCCACCCATTGACCTCACCGACATTTTGCAAACATCGGAATGTACCAAGTTCAACACCTCGGGTTTCTTGTGAGGAGCTTGACTCTTGAATGCAACTCTGTGTTGCTTCCCTGCTAGGCAATCTGAACACTTCTTGATGTGAACACCTTTCACACCTTTCAACAGATTTTTCTTGACTAGCACTGTCATTCCCTTCTCACTCATGTGCCCAAGTCTCTTGTGCCATAAAGCACATGCGTCTTCTTTCTGTAATGCATTGACACAAGCAGCAGAAAGTTTAGCATGAACATGATACAAAACTAAAACCATGTTACCTTTTGCAACAATCAGATTTCCTTTGGTGAGCTTGTACTGTGCATTTCCAAATCTGCTCAAGTACCCATCTTTATCAAGCAACCCGACTGAGATGATGTTGAGCCGAAGGGCCTCAACATGCCTCACCGACTTGAGGACTAGTGTCATACCATTTTCAGTCTCCAAGTGCACATCTCCTCTTCCAATGATTTGTGCTCTATCATTGTTCCCCATCTTCACAACACCAAAATCACCGGCTGTGTAGTTGGTGAAGAGCTCTCTACGAGATGTAGCATGTATGGTAGCACCGCTGTCCGGAATCCAAGTCATATCATCACCATCTGCAAGGTTGATGGTATCATCAGAAACTACAGTGATCCTCTCCTCAACAGTAGGACCAAATCTGCCATCATGTTCTTCATACATAAGAGACATGATCTCCTCAACTGCAGAAATACGGCCTCCCTCACTGTCACTATCACTGTCGGCTTGTTTCTGAACATGCTTCTTCTTTTTCTTTTTATCCTTCTTCCATTGTTCACAATGCCACTTGATGTGGCCCTTCTCATGGCAGTGATGGCACACAAAATCAGCATACTTGCCCTTTGATTTGCTTCTACTTCTTTCTCCCTTTCCCGGACCTCTACTCTTGATTCTCCCCCGTGACTGAGTCACCAACACTTCTGAGTGTGAAGAAGAACCATCCTTATCAGCAATTTTTTGGGACTCTTCATTTAGTACCCTGGTCTTCACAAGGTTCCAAGTGACAACGCCATTAGGTGCTGAATTGCAAACGGTGACCTTAAAGGTCTCCCAAGTATCCGGTAATGAGCCAAGTAGCAGCAGGGCTCTCACTTCATCTTAAAATGTGATTCCCATTGAAGATAGCTGATTTATAATGCCCTGAAACTCATTTACATGATCTGCAATTTGAGTTCCCTCCTTGTACCTCAAACGCATCAATTTCTTGATCAAGAATATCTTGTTGGTACCTTCTTTGCGAGCATACAACTCATCCAATTTCTGCCATAAGGTGTGTGCACGTGTTTCATCAATGATATGGTTCAAAACATTGTCATCAACCCATTGTCGAATGAACCCACAAGCTTGTAGATGAAGTACATCCCACTGATCTTGCTTCATGTCATCGGGCATCTCAGTGGTGAACACTGGCTTCCAGTATTCCTTTACATACAACAAATCCTTCATCTTGCTCTTCCAAGCTTGATAATTTGTACCATTCAATGATATCATTCTGTTGGTATTCACTTCCATCTATCACACAAACAAACTGCACTCAACTGAAAGCAAACCTTCCTAAAAATTGAGTACTAACTGAACCTCTGCTCTGATACCACTTTGTTAAGGTGAGAGCCCGAGCGTGACGCACAACCCAGGCAAACCACTACTTGCTTGTGTGAATAAACTTGAGGATAGTTTCAATCAATAGATGCAGTGGAAATATAGACACAATCACAAAGCACAAGTGACACAAGGATTTACGTGGAAAACCTCCTCAAGGTGAGGAGGGAAAAACCACGGGTGTGGACCAACCGGTCCACGCAAGCTTCACTATAAGCAACCTTGATACAGAGTCTCTCTAGAACATCTAGAGATTACAACACACTTCTCCTCGTTGCCCACCGGCAACAATAACAACAACCACAAGAGGTAAGATACAACAAAGACAGAGATATCACAGCTTCTGTCCCCTTCAGCAATCAGCGAACTGCTCTCAAACCGCAGACCCAAACAGCACGAAACTTGGTAGACAAGTAGACATATGAGTTACCAACATACTGACCAAAAATCAGCTCAATCGGACACCGATTGCCTACCCAAACTGTTCGTCTCCCAAAACTGCTTTGTGCTGAAACTGCAGCAGTCCGACCTGACAAAACTGCTCTCAAATCTGAACCTCCACTGACCCAAATCTCAAACTGTGTAACCGAATCGAAGTACTCAAAGTAAGGAACGAGCTCACCGAGTTTGGAGCCAATCCAAGCACGTTTGAGCCTCCAAACACCAGCTTGAAGACAGACCGGTCAGAACTCAGAAATCTGGACAGGTTCACATCTTCTTCTTCTTCCCCTCTTCTCACTTGGTTGTGGTGTTCTATTGTATTCTCTCACCCTCTCACAGCAGCAGCCACGTTCTTGGCTTGCTCTCTTGCTCTCTAACACCGCCACCAAAGTGGCTAGGGTTTTCTCCTTTATACCTCCCAAGGAGGCACCTCAGCCGTTGGATGCGAACCTCGATCAACGGTTGATACGTGTTGGACTTCTTGGGCTGATGTTGGGCTGCCAACACACATCCATGTGGAGGGAGGGCTATTCAGTTTGCGGTCACCAAGTTGTTTGGCACAGGCTCACAGGTGCCTTTCTTGGCTGCAATCACATCGCGGTACCGCAAGTTGATGGTGTCAATTACTGAGAGGGTCATTTTAGGGTCAAATTCGAATAGCCCAAATAATACCGGTTGAAATCGTTTGAACATAAATATCTCCGTTACGGTGACGACTCGGCGCTCCACTTGGCAGGATACCCCTTTACTGGTTTGCCACCGTGGCTACCAAGTGGCGTACCTCATCCACGTAACCTTTCTCTTCTTCCCCCATTGTTCTTCAAGCTCCTGCTCCCGCTCGCCTACCGAGATCTTAGAGTACCCCAGCGCTGCTAGCGCCACGCATGGGACATGGCCTCGAGGTTGAAAGCGGGTTCTCCTCGCTGCGGATCTGGCAAGATCGGGATCGGGAACTGGGAAGATCTGGAGGAGGCTGTTCTCGTGCTGGAGAAGTTGGAGCGGAAGCTAGTGATCATGCGGAGGTTGTTCTCGTACTGGAGAAATGGAGGCTGTTCTCAGCCTTCCATCAATTCCAGCAGCTCTAAGAGAAATGGAGAAGTAACATATATGCAAAATCTGAATTCTCTCTGAATTTGAATATATACGATTAATACTCTCTAAATATGCACATATAACGCTGGATTCTATTATGTTGCTCTTGCTCTCTGGTGAATTGCAGATTATCATGTTCCAGGACAGCATCATCCTCTTGCTCTACTATGTCCTGAACTTAGTTATGATCATCAACCTTTCTGTCAACTGTAGCATTACAAATGTGATTATCTGCGGCATCTTTTTGCCAGGTATCCTCATCTGCTTCTCCTTCTTGACAAGTAGACTGTTCTGCTTCTGGTTGTGTTTCTTGTCCTGTTCTATGACTTGTATGAATATCTACTGGTGGTTGTGGTTCTTGAGTAGTTCCATGATTTCTGTGAAATATTACTGGACACCAATTCCTTGAACATTTCTCTCATTTCTCTGATGTGATACAGTAGATATTATGTTGCCAAGTAGATGGTCAGTCTGACTGCTGGCTCATGTGCCCTTCCATGCTTGAGCAAATCACTTCTCAAACATTGCACAAATTTTGTGTGATCAGCATATAGGTTCAGTACTGTCAACTTTCAGTCGATGTCAACTATGTGTGTATCATTAACTAATTTACTGTTTTCTGATGCTGGAGTACTTAGATCATGTCAATTAAGCAAATCCACCAACTGAACAGCTATGCTTTGCATGAAAACTAGCACATAAAAATCAACAAAAATGGTGCATTTTCTGAATCTTGCAAAGAACAGAGGGAACATGATAGCTTCCCGAGAAGGCTAGAGGGGGAATTGACAGTACCTAGCTTTTAAGTAACAGCAAAATACAGATAATCATAACACGACAAAATATGTCAATTTAGCAAATCCAAACAACAGAAGATTATTCCATTGCTTGGTCATACAGATAAACATAACACAACAAAATATGTCTGTTACAAGCAGATAATCAATCACAGAGTCATTACACATCATCATACTAGTGTTCGTTAACTAAAGTTTAAAAGTAGAACACTTCAAGGTAACTAGTCTTCTGGCTATTCCCAACGATGAGTTGGGGGAGCCCCAGGCATTGTTGGGAAGATCCACATTGGCGCCTCCCACTCATTGTAATAAGTGGGTCCGTATATCAGTTTTGATCCTATTGCCGGACCTCCTCCATTCATGTGTATACGGCTCCATTCTGGCACTGGCCTCTGGGTGTAGGGACGGGCTCGATGGTATGCAACAAACACACAGTCTTCTTGTAACAAGGACATGCCTTGTCCAGCAGATGGACCAGCTCTTCCAACATCAGAATAGGGTTCTCGGTGGAAGATTGGGTTGTTGATTCCAAGAAATACTGAAAGCCCATGCAGATGCTCCTGCCTGATCCACACTGGACCATCAACAGGATCTTCGGCTTCCGGGCGAAGATTAAAGGGATGCCTTGCGAAACCGTGGCACCGTAGACTAGGATAAGTGCTCAACCGTATCCCATCTTCAAACTGTACAGGAGCATTGCTGTTTCTATCACCATCTATCTGAATCCAAATTAGATCGAAATTGCCATAATGGTAGGTATTGGATGCCAAGAACCAGGTAGTTTGTGAATTAGGCACTAGAACTTCTTCAACGTCTTCATCCGGATCAGCAGGAAATGCATCTCCTTCAGCTGCATCGCCATCAACTGCAGCGGCTTGAGCCGCATCGCCAGCAACTACAGCGCCTTCAGCCGCATCCCCTGCAACTGGATCCTCGATGTTCGGGGCAAGTATTAGATGCGGGCCTTCATCTGTGCCTGCGTACGGAAGAAGATAAGCCATAATACAACAATGCAGTAAGCAGGTAGAACTACCTATAAATTCAGATAGAAAGAGGGCATAACTCACCCCAAGTATGTGGTTCCCAAACCAGAACATCTCCTCGTGGTTCTGTAACCGCATACACGCGAAACAAATATGTGCGATCACCGAATAGATGAATTGCACAGGCGTCGACATACCTGCGAGGTGCAAGGTGGTAATTTTTTAGGATGGCCCAGCCATTATCTTGTTGACTGTCTACATAGGCGATCAGTTTGTCAAAGATCACGATTTCTTCATAATGCCACTGATCACTGCATTTTTCCTTGTAAGGGGTCTTTGTAATCTTTATCTTCAGAAGCTGTAACTCACACTGCTTGTACGAAAACATGCATGTTCGAAACCTGGGGAAAACTCCAATATGAGCCAGTAATGGGAGAGGCAGAGTCACTTCTCTGTACATGTGGCGGATCTTCGGGAGGCCATTATTCATGAGTAATGCCATCCAGTCACCGTTACTTCCTACCCAATGCCCTCTTCCATCGGAGTCATTGCAATGCACGTGTGCTTTAAGCATCTTCTTGTTTAACGGCATGAAGAGGGCGTCAATGCCCTGCAATTGAATTTGTTTGGAAAATTTGTAAAAATTAAGTTGTTCCACAGAAGGAAAAGTTTGCTTGAATAGATGGAAAACTATATAGGTAAATCGTTACAAAAAGAGCGATCGTGGGCAGAGTAACAGTTGTATAGCATTTTCTAAGCACTGCCTCAGCTGTACCCTCTATGTGAACTGTTAATAGGTGCATCAAGATACGTGCTAGTCTTTTTTCCCTCTCAAACAACTTCTCTTTTTTGTATCTCTCACTCTATATAACATTTGAATCTGAAACTTTGTAGTTTACTCAAACAATTTTTGTTGAATTTTAAATATTTGAATAAGTTAAATTTCACACAAAAAATCAGAAATATTTTTCCCACATTCTAGTTGTAATATTATAGCGATCTGCAAAGTTTGAAATCTGTATGTTACATAGTTTGAGAGATATAAAAAAGACAAATTCAAAAAAGTATGGGAGTGTAGGTGAGACCCTACTTAGACAAAAACTTTTCCATTCCAATTTTTGCTATTTAAAAAGTCATTGCATGGTATTCGACAGAATGCTCACTGGATTGCAAGAACATTGTTTGGTAAAAAATGATGTGCCTACTAGATGTTCGACAGAAGGATAACTATGCTTGAATATATCATAAACACATACAAGATGAAAAACTAAGTCCGTAAACCGAAACCCTAAAAGGCGTCATGGGTGGAGTAACTTCATTTTTCGGAAATATTGTATCTAAAAAGTCGATGCATGCAAGGCGTTCGACAGAGAGATTGGTGGATTGCAAGAACATAAACAGATAGGAGATCAATATATATATATAACAGAATACTGAATCTAGTTACTCTTACTTGTGCATCGCTATCATGTGGCCACGAGGATTCGTCGGCGTGGAGCAGGCCCGGTGCATCAAGCGGTAGATTCGGGGTCCCTCGAATGGCACGACGCATGCCAACCATGCCGACAGCAAGGCGAGCAGCGCTTAAGATATCGACCCGCTCGACTATGTTCTCAACCGATGGGTAGTGGAGATACCCCCCCCCCATGGATTCGTGGTAACGATCAGCAATGGGATCTTTTGGAGTCGAACGCTGACGCTTCCCCCCCCTAGGGTTTGTCCCACCCAGACCCAGACATGACCTGTGCCGGCAAATGCGGGCGGCGGCGACGTGATGGAAAGAGAAGCGGCGATGTGATGGAATGGAAACGAGAGGGCGCAGCGGTGTTGTGGAGAAGATGTGGAATAAGGCGATGAACTGCCTAGCGCAGGGTAATAAGTGGAAGTTGGCGTTGGGAAGGGGAGGGGGGGCGGCGGCGGTTCACTGTACAAGGAGTGGAAATAATATTTTATCTCCGCCGTGGGCCCTCATTGCAGCAGGCTTCCTGCCCGCCAGTGCAATCCGTGCAATCCGTGTACAAGGCATGCGCACGCAGTTCAAAAATTAGTTTGACGTCCATCTTTCTCCAACAAATTATGCCATGAAATTTGTATTTTAAAGTTTCAAAAAAATTCGAAACAAAATTCTTGTGATATGCATTGTTGAATGCTATAAACCGGTACAAATCTCAATATGAAATACTTTATATTCTATTCTACACAAAAAAGACGAAATCTGACATATTATATAGTGAATAGTACATGATAGAACACTATAATTTTATTAGATTTTACCATATTTGTGTAGCCTAGAATATAAAGAATTTCATATTGAAATTAGTACCGGTTTGTAGGATTCAACATTGCCTATCACAAAAAAAAGACAAATTCCTAAGAAAAAGATGTACTTTCTTACTACTATTTTAATACTATTTACATTCACAAATTTATCTTCTTATATCTTTCAAAATTCAACATATCTTTGTATGTATTTAACGCCAATTTTTTTGAAAATATAGAAGTTTGAGAATTTGAACTTTGAAAAATTCTAGAAGTGTAAGGAGCATCGGTGCCCATTTGCACCAAATCCCTTGTCGAATCCAATGATACAGCTTTTATGAACTTTTCAAAATTCTGAAAGTGTTGGGAGTATATTATTTTACAAGGTGCACACGACGGGCGCTCTGACTTGCGAAGCGTGACTTGAGAGTCATTGACAGATGGGTCCCCCATGTGATGGGGCCCGCGTGTAGTGAGGGCAAGTCAGAGACAAGTTAGATTGGGCAAGTCAGGGCCTCGCTCTGGACATCAACGACACTCATGCGGCATGTCGGGGCATCTCCGGCAGAGCGCGCACAGAGCGCGCTCTGGATATCAACGGAAGGCATGGCCGCGCTCTGGGCATCTCTGGCCCCTTATACAGATACACTTTAGTACATAGGGAAAACACACTTACTAAATCATATATAAGGATGGTCCTCGCTCGGACACTTACATATATAGGTGGAACGAACAGTACATGAATCTAGTATGGAGGGGGAGAAAGCAGGCATCTTCTCATGATAGTAATTCTCCAATACGCGTCGTAGCATACATACGCATCCGTTGCTGCGTAGTGGATATGCTCCGGCTTTAGTTCCCGAAGATGCCAGGTGCTATGCAGGTTCAGCTTGCGGAATTTCTCCTTGTAGTCTTTGAACTTGCGGTCGATGATTAGTTTCGCCATGTTGGCCAAGCCGGTCCTAGCTTGGAACGGCTTGTTGAGGTGATCTTGTAAGTCCACGTGGTCTGGTATGTGGGCGCCCATGGCTTCAAGCTTGGGGGTGTCTTGGCGCTTGTCCACAGTTGCGAAGGAAATGTCGGGGCGGTTGAGGAACTGTATGAGTTCAGGACACTTCCTTGTTGCCACGGCTTCGTGCCAGAGTAGGCAGTGCTCGCGCATGCAAAGTTGCAGGAGGGCGGCGCGGGGAGGCTTGGCGATGGTGTACTCGAGGTCAAGGCCGACGATCCACTCTTCGTCCGGCTCGCCGAGCCAACGCTCAAACATGGCGATGAACTTGGCCGCCTCTCTCGGGTCGGTTGTGTGCATCACCGTGAGGACGGTGTCACCATGAGCAAGGACCTTGTGGTAGTCGGTAAAGACATTGCCGTCGATCTCCATGACGGCCGCGGCGCAAGGAGTGGGAGTGGAGGGGGGAGGGGGTTATCTCTGGAGAAGACGAAGTTGGGGATCCAATTGTTTTCTAGGCCACGAGATCGTGGGATAAATAGTGCGCGACGGGTCACTGGCACGCCGCGTAAGTAAATGCAGTGTAGCGCTTAGTGGGTGCTTTGGAAGTTGAACCCCCCACGCGAGCCCCCGTCGCTTCGTTTATGAGAGAAGAGGAAGTTGGGGAAGAAATTGTTTTGCAGGCACGCCGCGGTAAATGCCAGTCTAGCGCTTTGGAAATTGAACCAGACGCTTCGTTTTGTTTCTGAGAGAGCGCTAGACCAACGTGTCACCGCGGGCCCCGGTACTCCGGCCCACTTGTAAGTGAGAGTCTGCTATCGTGGGTAAGGATGTACGTACGTTTACCGCCAGGCAGCAATTAGAGAGTCTCGTTGTTGGGTCCCCTCGTTGTTTGACAACATGCAGCAGAGCGACAGTCTGAAAAAGGAGATAGCGTGCAAGGGGGGAATAAATCCGTTCTCGTCTGACACGCGGAAGGAATAGATAACAAAATCTTACCATTGAAATGCTTCTCGCCGAGGTCACCTGCTCCATGAGCCAAACGAGTGAGACAAACTAGTCCAGGTTTAGCATCCGAAGCGTGTGGGGACCCACTAGTCTGGGTTAGGTTTTGTGACACCCCCGAATTTATCACAAATTCGAAGTGCCCGTTATGTATTCCACCACAATCCCAGAATCATTGTTGTGATACACATAACGTAGTTGGTAACCAGTTCCATAGACATTACAATACGAATAGTTCAAATACAAATGGTCATAGTGACCAAGTCCATATTACAACACCATATAGCAGCGGAAATAACGTCTTCGGGTCCATGCCTTCACCCTATAGGCAATGGCGACTCAGTAGAAGATCTTAGTTCTGATACTCTTCCTCATAACCTTCCTCCGGATACTCTTCCCCATAGTCTGGCCAAGTTGATAGCCAGGGACACAGCCATGAGTACATTGGATGCACTCGCAAACCAT